>WBNM01043326.1:154674-171326 GCA_013399055.1 Ramphastos sulfuratus | reverse complement strand
CGGTTGCTCTCCCCAAAACAGAAGGAGGGAGAGCAGAAAAATGTCCTGGGTAAGCCAGGGCATGTACAAGCCTAATTTGGCCTGTTTAGGCCTACCACAACACAGATCAAGCTACTTCTTCCTGGAAAAACTTCCAAGATCACATCTATATCTTCTTTCCTTTCTGAGAAATAATGAGACATGAAATAATTCCAATTATGTTAGGATGGATTTGAACACATCTAATAATTTGTCTATTCAAAGCTGCTAAGCATAAGATTGTGATATTTTTTCATGTCCCAAACTGATTATATTTATTTCAGAAGAACTTAGCTTACTGCATGCACATAGTTAGCTGAGTTAGGAACACTTATTCAGAAATCATTAGACCTCTACAGAATCACAAGTACTGAAGTGTATTGGACAAGATTTTCCTGGATTGTTCTTTTCAGTTTAAGACTCCTAATTACAGGCATTTCATTCTTCTTCAATCCTTTGTGAAAACATGACTTTACAAAGTTTTGTCTGGGTTTTTTTTTTCTGGTTTTTTTTTTTTTCTGGTTTTTTTGTTGTTTTGGTTTTTTTAGGGGAAATCCTACAGCAATGTGTATAAAAGGCTTTGCAAGGTTAATTGCACCTTTTTGAAGCTTGTATTTGCGTATCTGTGAATCCTGTTTGTCCCATATATTCATAGAGCATGATTTCTTTCATTCCCCTTAAAATGCTTGTTAAACTAGAGTTTAGAATTCAGTAAACTATAATCTCCTCTAATCAGGGTACTGCCATTGCATAAGTACTAGGTCATTGCGGTCTCTTTCCTGATGTTTGCTGGTAGCTCACAACATGTAGTCTGAATACTGACATGCTTCTGCTGATTAAATTCTGGGAGCTGGGGAAGGATTTTTTAGAAGGGCATGTAGAGATAGGATGAGGGACAATGGTTTTAAATCAAAGCAGGGTAGACTTAGTTTGGATGTAAGGAGGAAATTCTTTGCAATGAGAGTGGTAAAATACTGAATATGTTGCCCAGGGATGTGACTGAGGCCCAGTCCCTGAAGACACTCAAGATCAGACTCAATGTGGTCATGGGGAGCCTGTTTTAGTTGGAGGTGTCCTTACACATTGCAGAGGAGTTGGACAAGATGACCTTTGACAGTTCCTTACAGCCCGATGCAATCTGTGAATCTGTACATCTGAGTACAAATATAGAAGTATCTGTCTGAAAGGCAGAGGTGAGATTAGACTATGGTCGTCTCATACTTAAACTCAGCATACCACTACTAGATGTGCTTTTCCCCATCTGTTTTACAAGAAAAAAAAAATCAAAAAGGAAAGTGTTCCTTGCAGCTCCAGGTGCTTGTAATGCACCCACTTAACACAGATGGCAGAAAGCCTGCTGTCAATGTGTGGAACTTCCTTTGCCAAGAAAACTAGAATTGTAGCTAAAATTGCATTGGTTTTGATTTCCCTATGGATGGTCTAGAAAAAAGACAGACTTAAAGGAAATGTGCTTCTCTTCCATCTTAAAGATTCTCAAAGTGCCTAAGAAATAGCATCAAATTCTATGGGAATTTCACTTGCATCAATTTCATGCTCAGAACGTAAAAGAAATTTAGGTGAAAATGGAATTTTAGAAATGGAAATAACCTTCAAAATTGCTAAATTCAGCTTTTATTAAGACAAGAAAACATCATACATTCCCTTCATATATTCCTAAACTAATCAACAAAGCTATATTGTTCCAACACTTTTTTGATATGATTTCTCTGAAGTAGTTCTACTCACTTAGCTGCCAAGTTGTTAATATCCCTGGAACATTAATTTAGTGTCAAGTAAAATCTCACAGCCTTATTCTGATTCCTTTCTATGAATTCTATTTAACTTTTCTCTATTTGTATTGCCCAATAGTTCCAGAGATTTACCTGTTTTATATAGTATGTTGTCAATAAAAGGTAAAACTGATAGTTGTAGCTTCTTACTGATGATAGTATTCTCCTGCTTGTGAAGATTAATGTGCCCTTAGGTTTTCAGAGATCAAACTAGTAAAATAAATTAGAGCAGAACCCTTTGAGATGCACACTTGTTTTGGTAGACTAGAGAAATATTTAATATCTCTGCATATGTGTTTATGTATATACAGAAGGTTATGGCTTTCCTTATGGACTGTATCTAAGGTCTGAACTGTTGTCCTGTTGATGTAGCCTAAGCCACTGACAACATTTGTTTCAGTACACACGCTACTCATCTCAGCCAATATGGCTGCTGGCTAACAGAGGGCAGCTTTCCTGTCAGCTCTTAAGCAATTTTTCGTCCAGTATTCTTTTGATATATTGGTCAGGGAATGGTAATCAGAAATATACAGTCTGCATAGGGGAGCCAGATTACAAGAATCAAATGAGTCTGTTGTTTGGGTGATTGCATTTCTTTCTCCTGTAATTGGCTACATGAATGCACAGACATCTGGGGACAGAGTAGAAGGTAACCTTGGAACTGGATAGAGTGGGATAGATTGTTCTACTAGGTTAAAATATGCCTATGGGCAGACTCTTTCTTTGGAAGCTAAAGAAGATAATCAACTAATGTGATGAAGAAGTGCTATGACCAGGCACTACAGATTGCCAGAACAGTTGGAGAGGAAAGGGGATTTCTGTCATCTGCTTAAATAACAAAAGGCAAGAAACTAAATAGTTTGTTCTAAACCGTATCACTGAAAGGAATTAAAAAAATAAATTAAGAGAGATACTGAATATTGGGTTAAAAAGTTGCTTCAATTATGCCATACTTAAAAATGCATAATTTTAAAGTCACTTTTTCTTTCTTCCACCCCCGCCCCGCCTCCTCCGTCCCCAGTTAAGTCCTCAAAAAGCCCTCTACTTCAGAATGTCACATATAAACCTTTTCACAAAGATTTGCTAGTGAAAATCTTTAGTATATCAAACATAGCTTTGTAAATCTATCCTCCACGGTGTATATGCTCTGCGAGTATAAGAAGTGAATGATGATCAGTGATCAGTAGCTTGGCTCACTGTCCTGGTATTTGCAAACATTGTTTACTTGGCAGTACATCTACTACTGAAGGGAGTGTTTTACCTTCAATGTGAGGTCATGTCTGCAGGAGTAACATTTACAAAAACTCCTGTCCTACCTGTTTTTAATTCTGTCTGTATTACTAGCAGTCTTGCTGTACTTAGCCGAACTCCATGTTGAACTCAGGTGTCCTCATGTCAGCTATGATCAGGTTTATTCTAGACATGAGAATCCTGCTTTTCAGGTTTGTAAATCTAGATGCTTACTGAGTTCTTTTAATATTTGCTCCAGACTGAAGAAAAGGTATATCCTGTAATTTATCTGTACCTAACTTCATTTGTTCCCTTTTTGACAAGGTTATTTGCAATCACGATCATTATGCACATTGGTAAATTATATGGATAGTGTAGGATCAATGCTTTTAAATATAACAGGAGAATAGAAGAAAATTTATGGTCTAAAGAGAGGAAATGTCTCAATTTTGAGAGTTTATCAGCAGGGCTGTAATTATAGAAATTAATATTAGAAACAATGAAAGCTATAATTGTTTTTGAAAGTCAAAATTTATAGGTGGATTTTCCTAGAGATTTTTTAAAGATAAGAAATGTTGAGCAATTAAACTGTATTTCCCCTTCTTCTTCCCCAGTTAAATGGGAACATTTAAATTGAATTAAGGAGAAGACATACTGGAAATTTTATTTCAATATAAAATATACATAGTATTAATATTCTGAAAGTAAACTGAATCATAAATGTCTGAAAATGCCTTACCACTGATAGGTATCTTTTCTTGTCATGAAAATGCAATGCTCTTTATTCGTTTTACACAGACATTCCATGTAACCTCTGCTTAAATTACAACCCCATGTTGTCTTTCTCATAGGCACCATTTTCTCTCTTTGCTCTGTATTCATCCCTGTTCTCTTGAAGCTAAGATATTGAAAAGGATAAATTTGGCTTGATAGCACTACATATGATGATGCTAATGTATGTTGCTAGGATACCATTTGGTGGTCAACTGTCTCTAGTGCAGCCACTATTACTTGCCAGGCTGACAGGCATATAAGCTTTTATCCCCTTAATGCTTGTACAAGGTAAAGTTTCCCTTCATTTTATTCCACTTTGATTTTTGGGAGAAGGTAAGGTTAGATAGAAAGATATGGGAGAGAGAGAAATATTATTATTTCCAGTTAATCTAAACAAATATGCTACCTCAATGAGTTTAAAAAGAAACATGCCAGCCTTTCTAGGTTTTATAATTTGGGATATATGAGTTAACATAAGTCCTTTAGAGCAAATGAGAATCTTTCACTGATTTGTTATGACTCTGATACCATCCCTTGACTTTGTTTCTGAGGGTTTTGAGGGCTAAAAGTAAGTTGAGGTACATAACCACGTGGTGTAGCTGGTGGGGTCTGAAAGTTTGTATCCTATGAGGATGCATGTAGAGAGGAGGTGTAAACAATTCACACTTGACTAACTGAAGAATAAATGCTCTTTACATAGAAACAAATAATGGTTTTTCTTTGTTTTTTGTCTGTTTGGTGGGTTTTTTTATAGAATTGCTTGCAAAATATTGACTTTTGTTGGCAATTCTTGAATGACAGCCACTTTAGAAATTAGTCATCTTGACTAAGTGACAAAATATGAGTTCCCTACCTTAAAGTTATATGATATTTCTTGAAAAGAAAAGCAAGTTAAAAAGCACCCTTTCCCAGTTCTTATATGATCTCTTTTCCTGATGTAATTCCTGCTCCTGCTTCTATCCACAAGCTCAGGGTAATGGTACACTAATATGGAAGCCCAAATGAACTGTGATCTGCCAGATTTGAATCTAGGTCTCCATATATTTGAGATCTGAAGAACTCTAATAGCAATATGCATTTCTTCTTTTGGAAAAGCAAAAGCAAAAGCAAATAAAAAATAATCAAAAAATACAAACAAAACACAAAACAAAATGAGACAAAAAGCAAGCAAACAAACAAAACCAACACCAACCAAAAAAATCCACCCAAACCAACCAAACTAAAAACCACACAATCTCCTGCCAGACAAAATCAAACACACACAATGTTCTCTAGCAACTCTCATTGCTTTCCTAACTTGATTTAAATCAATGGGAATTGTCAGTGGACTTTAGTCTGATTAGGACCTTAACATAATTCTTTAATGCAATAACAAGATATTAGAAACCATGTATTTGCATGTGAAGATTATTTCTGTCCAGAACAGGGAAAAGTAATCATATTCACAGCAAACAAATCTAACTGATAAGCTGTTTTTATGTAAAGACATCATTACTAAATCTTCTCTAAAGAATATCACTTGTAGTGGGATACACCTCAACAATGTCAAGGCACAGCTTGTAGTATGTGATTTACCTCCTTTGTTTTAGGCATCTAGGCCTAAAATGAAATGCATTGCACATGTTTCTGATGAAAGATCATAAAAAAGAGCCTGATGTTATAGACAACAGTCTTTAGTTAGATGAATATTAATCTTTCTTGTAGGTTAGTATCATCTAATCCACAATCTAGGACCTAAGCCAGTGATATTTGGTCCTCCCTGTATTCAGAGGAAAATGGTCTTCAAAGAAGTGTTCATTGTCACTGTTCTAGATCTGTCTCAGAAAGTGATGAAACAGCTAGCTTTCATTTGACTCTAATGAGAACTGACATTGCAGTCTAGGCTAAGCATCAGTCCTTCAGAAGCCTAAGGTTAGGTAATATGAACACCACCTTTAATGGGTGCTTATTATTTCACAAAACAGTGTATCCTGCGTACAACAAAAATAATGATTCACAAGCAAATATTAGTAAACTTTACAGAGAGCAAATTATATTTGGGACAGCAGATGGACAACAGGTAACAGCTGATTAAAAAGTTACTCCCTAGTGTATTCAAATATATCAGGACAGAAGGTGAACAAACAATACCGCAGTACACAGTTGAACTCAGTGAAAAATTCTGGCCACATGGAATGCTGCTGGCCAATCTCTGGCTTTTCTCTCTCGTATCTTTTTATGACCAGCACTGAATTCATGATTACTAACATCTGCACATTATATTGGCAATGTATCATCATTTTTCTGGCAGATATGAATGCCAGTGAAAGACCGTAACACTTTGCATAAGCCACAGGCAGTTGGTGTAGTGAGGTCCATGCAGTTTATTCTGAGTTGGGTTCTTGGACACTGCAAATACAAATAAATCTGAACCAAACAATAACAACAAAAATCCAGCTCTAGCCATGTACTTTAAAATTATATTGTGTTTCACAGATTTTTCTTACAAACATTTAGATACTAACACACAGTATCCAATGAGTTAAAAAGCCAAAGCAAATACTACTACCAATAAAGTGACCAAAAGGTAAAATTTCTGTAAATTGCAATTCCTACCCATTTTGTGCAACTGATTTTTCTGTAGCATTTTCTGCCTAGATTTCCAGGGGCAAGACCGAAAACAACTTTTATTTGTGTAATCCAACCGCCTTCAACCTCATTGACACAAGGACTGCAATAAATCTATCTTATTTGGCTCCAAAATCATGGTAATGCTTTATCATTAGGAAGACAGAGAGAACCCACTGCACATTGTGGACATAAACCTTAGTCTTCATACATTTAAAGTGGCATGAACCCCAGCACTAACAGGGAAAGCAAGGAAGTTTAAGGGTCACTGATTAAAGAAGAGTCAAATAACCCTTTGAATCAAAGTTTACTGCAGTGAACACATCTTCCTGTCTGTTGGGGAATCTAAGCATTCTGAATTATAAAGACACTCTGAATTTTTTCTTGGTGCTTTATATTGACAAAAAAATTGAGTTTAGAGCATCAAATGTTTTATCCAATTGACTTATCAGTGGTTTTGGGGTATTGTACATTTTTAACTAAGACTCCTGTGAGTTTTCGTTCCATGAAAACTAAAAATTCAGCACCAGAAATAAAAAATTAAAAAAAAAAAAAAGGAAAAAGAAAAAAATAAAGAAGAAAACTCTATATTTTTAATAAAAAGTGGGGGGGAGGGTGAGGGGGAGAAGAAATCTGAACAGAATCTGTATGTCTGCTGGAGTGTGGGATTTTCACTCAGTGCACTGAGGTGGAAGTGTTGCAGTGTAAAGCTCTGGAGTTGCTCACTGCTGAGGTTATCTACACTTCTGAGAGGAGACCATAAAGAAGGCACAAGGAAATAAGAAAATTCTTAAGAAATTCTCTGACCTGAATTTTTTGTGGAAGTGATTGAAATGTCTCTTACTGTCTTTATTTATTGAAGGTAAGTTTGTACCACTGACTATTTAAAAAACCTTTCTTCTTTTGTTTGGACATGGCGTATTACAGCAAAATGAGAGATGTTATATTTTTCAAATGGTTAATAGTGTAAGCTGTGTAGCTGCAGCATGGCTAACCTCTTCTTGCAAAGTTCTCAGTACTGAAAAAATCTTCCAACAAACCAAAGTCACACGTATCCTAGTGCAGAGGAATCAACAGCAGTCCACAGACAGAAGATATCTGTACTCCTTAGACAGTTATTTATGAAACATTTTATTGTTGACTGAGTGGGACGTGCAGACAGCTGAGTCCTGATAGACCTGCTGATGTTGGCTTAAACATCCAGTGCTGGCTCATTTCCTCACTTCTGGTGCAGATCCAGAAGGCTTTCCACCAGGAGAGCCTGCCCGCAGCCATTCACATCACAGGTTTTGCAACAAATCCACTCTTGAACTGTTCAGATGCTACAGGTTTGCCCATCTGGTACAGTTAAACCTATGTCTGTCACTCCCACACTAAACACAGCAATGACTTTCTCCACCCTTGACATCTTGCTGAGCTGGCTCTATCTAATAATACAATATCTGTTCATAGCAAGGGAGTACAGATTCTGGTGAAAATACTTGAACTCTACATGAATCAGCTTCTTCTTGAATCTCATTATTCACTGCTTTATATCAATGCTGATCTCTGGATTGCATTGCATTGACATTTATTTCCTAACCTGTCACAACTAGCAGCACTTGCCCATTTTTGGCATTGTAAACCTGCTATTTGTACCTCTATCCTGTGGATAAATAGCTGCATTAACAGAAAAGGTTACCCTTGCTTTTTAAATTATACTCTACCTTTTCCTTCTGCTTGAGTTTTATCTCCCTATTAGATCTCCTTACAGAAGTGCTGTTACAGGTACTCTATAATTTACATCAGTCAAAATGACCTGGCATAAAGAAGACTTGCACATTTTAAAGAGACCTAATTTGTTTTGATTAAAGTGTCTTCAGAACAAGGAACTAAGAGGAGGCAACCTTTAACAATCTAATGATGGTGGTCAGCTGCAAGTGAACTGTGTGGGTGGTAGGCTAGACACAAATTTTGCGCAGCCTGCTTGTTTATAGTTAGCTTTAAAATCCTACATGTGATTTCACATCCTACATCTTTCTTTGCATAATCCCCAGAAATACCTCTCCACTGATATACATTTTGGAGTCATATTTGATGAAAAGTCCTGACAATGGCTTGTTGTCTATGGGAGAACAATGTCACATCTGAACAAAACCACATTGCTTACCTTGCAATTAATTTCTCGTTGACATTTGACACATTTTGTGTCTGTGCTGTATGAAGCCTGGAATGTGCTGAACACATAGGATGCAAAAGTGTTTCCAGATAGGTTTGAATACAGCTGCCACAAATAGAGATATAATTCTACATGAGTATTATCAGATTATATGATTTTGTCTCAGGAACAAATATCTGTGTTACCACTGCATTGTGTTTATATCACATGTGGTATTGGCTACTCTCATCTTTGTAATTGCTGCTTCAAAAACTTCTGGCTGCAGAATTAACTTGCCAATATCAAGTGTGCTCAGTCTTCTTCCCGTCAGTAATAGCAAGAATGGCACAACTGACACTCCTCCACAAGGAGAAAACAGCCTGCATGTCCTCCTGGGAGCAGAGAGGGAGGGGGAAAGGGAAGAAACTGACTCTGCAGCCAGTTTTATAGGGATGCAGAACTTATGGGAATGAAATACACCTTTTGGTCCTCCTCCTGGACCTCTCTAGCCTCTAGAGACACTCAGCTTTGTGGCTTTTAACAGAACCCACCCTCAAACTGTTACAGTGGAACATGAATTTTAATACAGTTTGTATCCTCTTACTTGTGGCTTCTCTCATGTTCCCCAAAACGAGAATTTAGCTCTCAATCTCACACTTTTATTGCCATAACAATAAGCCTGTCTGTATTTATCCAGATTAAGGAATACGCTATTAGGCAAACATGAACGCATAGTTGTGGTTATTGTAGAAATTTTCAGATAATACTATTAGGTTGCTGAGACTTCTGTAATATTAGGCTATGGACAGATATATATTGAATAAATAAAAATACTCTTCAGCAAGACTTTTCATGTCCTGAGAGTACAAGCCAGATTTAGAAACCATCAATGGAAATGCTTCTTGAGATCTTATTAATAATTGTCCAGGACTAATTTAAAGGTGCAAACAGCAATGCAGTGGCCAGTAACAGTGAGCAGTGATTTGCACAGTAAAATGAGTGTGTGTGCTTCTTGATTAGTGTAAAAATAATTGGTTTGTTAACTTTAAATATATTGTTAACCTGATTGAATGTTAAAATGGAGAATTTTTCTGGGTTTGTAGTAGTGGATACATAGGTATGTGCACATTTACATTTAAGACTCCTGAATCTGCAATGTGATTACACATTATGTGTAACAAGTGAAGTGAACAGTGACAGCAAAGCCTAGAGACAGGAGAGCTGAAAGATTTCTGTTTTCTCTATGTTGGCAAATCTTAGTATTCATTAAAAGTCAAATACCAAGATGAAGTTTAATAAATACTGTGAAAAAGCTTTTGTCACTGCATGATTTAGATTATTTGATCCTTTGTGAACTAGAGGTAAAACTATTGAGTTAAAATGTTAAAGAAAACAACATTTATATTAATATATATTTAAAGAGTATTTTTCTAGCCCTCCTCTATAACTTTGAAATACCACCAAATATTTACTCTCATTGAGGAGACATCAAGACAACAGGAGCTTGCTCTAGGGCTTCATTTAAGTTACTCTGATGTGGAATAGATCAGATGGGAGAAATAAACGAAACATCTGCACAGGAGGGACTTAGATCAGGTGATTATTTTGTCTAGCCTGTTCCCCAGCACTTGAGGGAGCAGAAATTCAATTACCTTTAGAAAGAAGTTATTGCTCTTCCTTGAGTAAGTAGCATTGTGACATATTTTGCAGATAACCTTCATAGAAGTGAAACAGAGATGGCTTTGCTAAGGGCTGAATTAGGACTTGTAGATCCAGGAGATTTCTCTTCTCAGTCTCATTGCTTCTCATTTAGCAAGAAGGTATGTGTGTCCCAAAGATACAAGCACAACTGGCGTGTGACTGGTTGCACACTCCAGAATGGACAGCATGGCCTTTTCCACCTCTTACACAAACATCAACAGTGTTTACATACCCATGAGCACAGACAAACCTGGGAGGTTCTTCCTCCCATGTGTCTCAGCAGGTTTGAAGTTAACTAGTGAAGCATGTATATACCCACACTCTCTTGATTTGCATAACCACCTCAAATACTAGTATGGAATTGAACTTTGATATCTATGTCCAGATCCTGGGACAATTACCTAGGCATTGTCTCAGACCTCAGGCCCTGTTCAGACACTAATAGCTCCTTGGCCACAAAGCTTACCCAGTCAGAATTTGACCTTCCAAATTTGACCATTCTAGGTAAAGTCAGGGCTTACTTTTACCTTTTTAGGGCAGAATACAAAACAGGTGTGTAAATATGCGAAGGTACCCTGTTTGCAAGTTTAGAAGGAGAGAAGGAGTCTCGGAGGCACCAGGGTCTTTGTTTTCCTTTACCACCCTAGTTTCCCCCAACAACAGCAGAGAGTGGGATCAGAAAACATGTCTGGGCAAGTCAGGGCATGTTTAGGCCCATTTTGGCCTTCCATAACACTCCTCTGAAACAAACTTTATATCAAATTACAAGAGTATCAGGTCAAATTCACTCAAATTCACATTGTGACTCAATGTCACAAATGTATGAAGCTTGACAATGATTGGTGAGTGTGTCTCCTCCAAATAATGTCTGCTAAAATAACTGATCAGACATAACATAACACAAAACCCTTATGTTCTGTGATTCTGTGATCTTAACTGTGGATCTGTATACTGTAAACTCTGGGATAAGTTTCCTGCCAGACTCTGCCTTTTCCTTTTTGCCTCATTCTGGAGGCCATCTCTAACCACATGGAAGACAAGAGGGTTATCAGGAGTAGCCAACATGGATTTACCAAGGGGAGATCTAGCTTGATTAACCTGATGGCCTTCTATGATACCATAATCAAATGGGTAGACAAAGGAAGAGCAGTGAATGTCATCTACCTTGACTTCGGCAATGCTTTTGATACTGTCTCCCACAACATTCTCATACATCAGCTCAGAAGATGTGGCATAGACAGTTGATCTGTGAAATGGGTTGAAATCTGACTCTACAACAGAGTTCAGAGAGTTGTCATCAGTGGCATGGAATCAGGTTGGAGGCCTGTAACCAGTGGTGTTCCCAAGGAATCAGTACTGGGTCTAGTTTTGTTCAGTATCTTTATCAACGACCTGAACGAGGGCATTGAGTGTACCCTCAGCAAGTTCACTTATGATACAATACTGGGGAGGTGGCCAACAGGCTGTCAGGCTGTGCTACCATCCAACAAGATCTGGACAGGCTGGAGAGCTGGTGAAGTTCAATAAGGACAAGTGCAGGTCCTCCATCTGGGGAGGGATAACATCAGGCACCAGTACAGGTTGGGGCTGTCCTGCTGGAAAACAGTTCCATGGAAAAAGACCTTGAAGTGCTGATGGACAGCAAGTTCTCCATGAGACACCAATATGTCCTTGTGGCCAAGAGAGCCAATGGCATCCTGGAGTGCATCAGGTAAAGTGTGGCCAGGAGGTCTAGGGAGGTTCTTCTACCCCTCTACCCTGCCCTGGTGAGACCATATCTGGAACATTGTGTCCAGTTCTGGTTCAAGAGAGACAGGGATCTGCTGGAGAGGGTCCAATGGAGAGCCACAAGGATGACTGGGGGACTTGAGCATCTCCTCTGTGAAGAGAAACCAAGAATCCTGAGGCTGTTTAGTCTGGAGAAGAGAAGACTGAGAGAAGATCTGATCAGTGTATACAAGTATCTGAGGGGTGGGTGTCAAGTGGATGGGGCCAATCTCTTTTCACTGGTAAGCAGTAAGACAAGGAGCAACAGCTGCTAACTGGAACATAGAAGGTTTCACCTTAACATGAGGAGAAAATTCTTTACAGTGATGGTGAGAGAGCAATGGAACAGGCTTCCCAGAGAGTTTCCATCTCTGGAGACATTTAAAACTTGCCTGCATGCATTCCTGTGCAAACTACCCTAGGTGATCTTGCCTTGGCAGGGGGGGTTGGGCTCAATGATCTCTGGAGGTCCCTTCCAAACTCTAAAGTTTTGTGATTCTATGATTATTTTCTGTGTCTTTTCCGAGACATTGAATCACTGTATCATATTCCAGACATGCCTTTCCTAAAATATTTGTGTCTTCCCTCTTTCACATCTCTTTTGGAGGAAGTGCATCGATGGAGCACATAAAGGTGAAGAAATGTTCTGTGAAGGTAAAAAAAAAAAAGAATTAAGCACTATATATAGTCAAGTCTTGAAAGGCTGAAGGAGGGATGTGAGATGGGCAGCATCTGCAGATCTTTATGTACCTATGCTATGCATAAACTGCCTGACAAGGTATCGGGAACTATATACAGAACATGAAAACCAGAATAAAAAAACAGATGGGATACAAACATTCAAAAATCACATTTCTTGCTTTCTAATCTCTTTTGATTATACTCTTGGAAAGGGTAAGATTTACTCCACATTAGCATTACAAATAAAGAACCAACCAACAACAACAACAAATGCAAGAAGAAACCCCAACCAACCAAAAAAAATCTCAGGAAAACTGTAAAATTATGTTCATGGGTATATAATCCTTAGTTATAGATGATGAAATTGTGAAATTAACTTTCATTATTGATTTCCATTATTGAATCTTATGAACATTCAAAGCCACATGATGCAGAACAGAAGGTAGATTTACATCAATTGTGTTATGAAAACTAGATAACCAAGCACTCTCTTGAACCACTTAGATTAATGAACCTAAGTATAACACATGCATGTGTTTGTGCATATAGTTCTATGCTAGAGGATATTAATGGCTGCCATCCATCACAAACCCTACAGCTGATGTGTGAACTACATTCACTGAGTCTAAATGAAAGAACAGCTAATACAATACAAGCCAGGGGTAAAAAATAAATTAAGAATAACATTATTGCAACATCTAGTAGCTGAATATCTTGCCTAAACTAGTTGCTCAGCTTTTTCTATAGATAAGAATATAAAATAGATAGCATATCCCAGCTGTCTCATGAAAAATAGTAAAGAAGAGCTTAATTCTGGAAGTAACTATGTTCATGTCTATTACCTACAGCTGGGCTTCCCAGTCACAGGTGGTATTCAGGTCCCCTAGCTTATATGTCTAGAAGCTAAGGCAATAGTTAGGTCAGTTAAGTCACTGTAAACAAGAAAAATTCAGTAAAAATAACAATGGTGTATAATGAACTCCGGTTTGTAATGAAAATAATCCAACAGTAGCATACTGCTACTATTACTTTTGTGCCTGTTAGTAGGATAACCTAGTCAATGTCAAGGCACGTTTGGACGTGGCACTTGGTGCCATGGTCTAGTCTTGAGGTCTGAGGTGATGGGTTGGGCTTGATGATCTTTGAGGTCTCTTCCAACCTTGCTTATACTGTGATACTGTGATAATGTTTACCTATTGCATGAGCAGGTAAATTTTTTTTAAAACAGTTTTCCTTTCCAGTACTCTCAAAGTCTTCTCAGATTCTCACTGATGGCTGAGGAAGGCTGAATCAGAAGACAGGCTGAAGCAGGAGCTACCTAGAAACCTTTCAGTAAGTTCTAGCTCTCCCCCTTCAGTTCTATAATGCAAGGTTTGTGGCTTAAGTTTAGATGGCATCAGTACGTGTTTGGTCAGTTTCCAGGTTTTGGTTACATGCTCTAACAATAGATACTCCAGAGAGGCACCTGTTTTAAAAAATATTTATGTATATATTGTGTATATGAGAATATGTGTGCACATTTCTACCATATTATTATACACATGCACTTGTGTATAAACATGTACTTCTGTTAAAGCAGTCTTTACAGAAAAGCACAGACGTGGTAAACTAAGGGATCAGGGCACTTAATCAGAATACTAACTTCCTTCTGTAATATTCCCTACTTCAAGATGAAGGTGTTTAAAATATATCCCTCCCTCACAGTGCTAGATTTTTTAATTGTTTTTGTTGTGGTTTTGAGGTCTCTTCCAACCTTGCTTATATGGGGGGGGGGGGGTTTTTTTGTGTGTGTGTTTTCGTTTGGTTTTTTTTTTTTTTTTTTTTGGGCGATTGGGTTTTTTTGGCTTTTTTTCTATTTATTCATAACAGAACTCTTTGTGTTCCAAGGACTGAATTTCACTCTAAGTTAAGTGTAGATGTCCAGTCTGCATCTGAGAAATAAACAGCTCAGGGGTAGATGTTCACTTAGCAAAGAGCTAAATCTTATCATATGACCTCGATTTCAGTTGGCAATTTTTGAGCTTCAATTATTTATCAAAATAGACAAACATGAGTTAACTGCCATGCTAGCAAACTGTCCTGATTTAAACTAGAATAAGGTTACATTTTTGGTTTGTGGTTGTTTTTTGTCCATTTAACAAGAATCTGGGAGATGTGACAGGAAAGATGGGCAGCTGAACCAGCCAATGAGTATTTAATGTTGTTCTGGTGTCATGCTCACTTTGTAAATGTAGGGCTCAATGGTGCCTTGTAGGTGACTGTGACATGGTGCAGGCAGATGTGGCAGGGCAGGATCAGAGGATCAAGTTCAGAGCTGTGTTTTGTATCACTTGTTGTAAATAGCATTTCATTAGTATTATTGTTCTGTCTCTTTGTGCTGTTCTGTTTAACTCTTATCTCAATCCACAGAGTTTTGCCTTTTTCTCCCTGTTGTCCTTCCCGTCCCTCAGGGGAGTTGGTGGAGCAGTTGTCTGAGCAGCTGCACAGGGCTTTGGTGCTGGCTGGGTGTGAACCATAACAGTGCCCTTCACAGATGGGCGTAAAAAAAAGAGTGCTGTAATGTACATTATTCCTCAGATGTTGGAAAAAACCACACACCAGAGATGAGAGGCAGCAGCAGAAGGTCAGCAAGATGTGCCCAGTGGTATATCAATAAACTAGAGTATATTTTGTTATGTGAAAGACCATTTGCTGGAATTTCAAAGAGACTTTGTTAATATTGTGTAAATAATAACTTGGACATTCATAACCAAATATCAGAGACACGGTTATTCCTAAATCTGTCCCTTGAAGTAGTCAAGTGGGGATCAATACTGCAAAAACTTTGTTTCAGGTATTCTTTCTGTGTGATAATTTTCTGAAAACTCCAATAAAATATTCCTCTGTTACTCACACTGCCCAAAGAGTCAGTCTCATAATGTGTCAGTTATTTTTTGACATTATCTTTCTGTCATGTATTCAATAAAAGGAATTTTAGTGAAATGATCTATGAATTAATGCAGATTTACAATGGGAATTATTTATTTTTCTCGATACCAGATAAATTAGCATGCTTCTACAATATCTTATAAAATCACCTCAGTGAAATAATACTTTTGAACTCTCTTTTTAGATCTAAGAATTAGATTCCATTTCAAGAGATAAAGCTGTTGGTGACTGTCAATATTTAGTCTTTATTCTAGGTAAATTAATATTTTCTCAGAGTTTCCTGTATGTTTGCAGGTGTCTACTTTTTCAGAGGGCAATTATTCTACATAAAAATGCATGAGATGTATCTGTAGTTATGACCTCTCTGTCATTGGCCCTTGCTGATAAATTTCTCGATGGAACTCTGTCAATGAATTGGGACTGAGGGAGGCTAAACTTTGTGGAAGTAAATCTATCACACAGTGAACTGTGCTTAGAGCTTGCTTATTGCAAGACAGGAAAAATAAATGATTTGAGCGTGAAGCATATTTTATTGAGGAACAATAAACTGTTTTCAGGAATTTTCAGTTAGTTTAGTCAATGTTTTATGTATTCAGTTTATTTTCTACCAAAATATAGCCTCTTTTTCCCCAGGCATTTATTTTTACTTTTAGTTAGAAAATCATCTTTAGAAATGTAGTGTATTTCAGACTTTCTATCTTAATCCCCAGAACTTGTAATGTGTCTTTGTCCACAACAGAAAGTAAGTTTGAAACTACTAAGAAACCCACCTGATGTATTGGTAAATCTTCCCATCATAGCTCAGTATAATAAGCATAGGGCTCAGCTGCAGAGGATTTAGTGATCAAAACAATTACAGAGTAAGATTATTACTTACTAAATGAGAAAAATTAATGGATAAGTACAGGAAGCCCTGGAATTTAACTTCTTTTTCTCCATGTAGTCCAAAATACCTTTCAGAACAGAATAAAAGGAACAACGTTGCCTTTTTAACACCCCAACCCCCTTTGCCCACTTCC
>WBNM01043326.1:82803-149021 GCA_013399055.1 Ramphastos sulfuratus | reverse complement strand
TGCTCCCTCCCTGGAGGTGTTCAAGGCCAGGTTGGATGAGGCCTTGAGTAACCTGTGCTAGTGGGAGGTGTCCCTGCCTATGGCAGGGGGTTGGAACTAGATGATGCTTGAAGTCTCCTTCCAACCTTACCATTCTATGATTCTATGATTCTATATTTGGTATCTTGTTTCCCTTCTCTATACCTTTTTGTAACTCACCTTAAATACTTTTTATTTATAGTTAAAGGTTTTTTCTTTCTTTTAACTTCCAAATCGAAGCAAGACTATTCTTTGGGTGTTTTTACCCTTTTGCACTCTCTACATCTAATTCCTTTCTTTCAAAAGTGGGGAGAGTGGAAGGCATCCTATTATTAATCATAGAATCATAGCATGTCAGGGGGTGGAAGGGACCTCAAAAGATCATCTGGTCCAGCCCCCCTGCCAGAGCAGGATGACCTAGAGCAGATCACACAGAAATGCATCCAGACAGTTCACGAATATCTCCAGAAGGAGATTCCAGAACCCACCTGGGCAGCCTGTTCCAGTGCTCTGTCACCCTCACAGGAAAAAAAATTCTTCCTCTGGTTCACATGGAACCGCCTATGCCTCAACTTCGATCCATTGCCCCTTGTCCATTATTGTATTGTTCTGTTATGCTTTGCGCTCTGGGAAGCTTAAACTAGAAACAATACAGTATTTATACACTCACATAACCATCACGCATGTAAAGGCTTTATTATTTTATAAAAGTTGTGTTTCAAAATTGCTTCCAGCAAAACTTCAGGGTTGTTTTTTTGGTTTTTGTTGTTTTTTTTGGTTTTTTTTGGTTGTTGTCTATTTGTTTCCTTTTCTTTTGTTTGGATTTTGTTTGCTTGGTTTGATTTGGCTTCAGGGTTTTTTGTTGTTGCTTGGGTTTTTTTTGTTTTCTGTTTTTTTTTTTTTATTAACAAGCTATTTCTCTAATGAAGAAATAACCAATCTGAAAGATTAAGAAATATTTTCATTTTTATTTTTGCCATATTTTCCTTTTTCAAAAGGAATGCAAAAATGTTATGTTTTCAGATAGGTCAAAAAAACTTTTATTTTTGTCTACTCTTAACTGTGATTCACCACAGAAATTATATATGACTGTAAGGTGAGAACAGCCTGACATTCTATTAACTCCACATCAAAATCAAATCTTGTTGAAACTCTTCTTCCTTCATGTTGTACCACATTCAGAATGTACATATGAGGTCTCCTTTCAACCTTACCATTCTATGATTCTATGATTCTATGATTCTATATGTACTTTCCCATCACAATGCCATAGCTCTCCCTTACTTAACAAAGATGGCAGCAAAGAAAATATTATGCCAACTCTTTGAAACAAGAAGTGCTTCCCTCTCTTACACATGCAGTTCAAGTTGCAGTAACCTAATTGGCTTTGAGATACCTGAGAAATTGCCTCACTCTTTCTCATATTCTCATGCCCAAGTTAAAGGCACTCACTTTCATTCCCCAATTGCTTTTCTTTCAGAAAGTTTTACTGTGGTACCCTAGCAATTTGCTTCCTTTTATCTGCTGATTTTTCAGGTGTGTTAAGTCAAAGAGAGTAGAGAACTAACCTCTTTCATAGGTTTTTCATATGGATTATTTTGAGGTATCTTATGGTATTTTAGAAGTGTACTTTAATAGATTAGATCTAGCTCAGTGTTGTGTAGTCACTAATTATAGAGTCTTATGCAATTCTTATTTTTGACTGCGTGTGCATATGAGACGATTCTCTCACTTGACATGTTTATTGCTTACAGCACTGAAAAAGCAGAAGCTGAAGAGATTTGGGGTCATATTCTTGTTGGTTCTTCTCTGGATTTAGTCTCAGCTGCAGCTCTGCTCTTTTCTGCAGGGTTAAATGTGACTGACAACTGGGTTAAAAAACAGATACACAGACAGACAGATTAGCCTCTTGCCTTATAAATACCAAGCCTATATGTATTTTTTAAGTAAATCTGTCTTGTTCATACTGTTGGCATGAGTAGCTATGTTCATTGCATGTGTCTACATGTTTGCATTGCATATAATTTTTTTTTTTTTTTTAAGTAAGTAAACTTTAAAATCACTCAAGAAAGCTGAATGTTCAACATTCTGAAAATCAGATGCTGGAGAAAAAAAAATATCTAAAACTAACAATGGGTTTCACCTCTGAAGACAGCCCATATTTGGGCCAACAAATGCTCTGCACAGTCCTGCACTTAGCAAGGTAAAATCCCTCATCTATCATCAGAAATCAGAGTTATAGCAACTATCTTGCAAATTTTGGCTGCTTTGTATTTGTTTAACCTAGTTATAATGCATGACTTCTACTGCTGCTTTTTCTTTCAAACTTGGTATCTACGTGTAGAATTCCTTTAGTCATTTTAGAAACCAGTGTGAAAGCCAAAGCACACAAAGTGTTGGCAAGGCATTGCAGCAGGTGTACAGGCACTGTGCTCCATCATGTATAGCTTTACAGAGACTAGAGACACTAAAGACTTTGTTAAAATGATTATCTGTAATCCTAGACAGGGGGTAGTAAGCCAAATTTTTCTCTCTGTTGAAGAAGAATCTTGTTAGAAACTAATCCAAATTATTGATGGGTCATTTGTGGCTCATTCTTGTAACTGTGGGTCTGGATTTTCACAACAGATGGATGAGTTGACATTCTTGGTAGGAACTGCACTCCCCGCAAGTATATTAGTATACATACATGGTATTTTGCCTCTCTGAAGTCTTGAACGTCTGTTTGGATGGCATTTTGCCTATCCACAAGTCAGCACAGAAGTCAAGCAATGTTAGGTTTATGTGGACAGTTGGCATTACCCTGAAAATGGCACTTTTTTCAGAAATTCTTTGTTCTGTGCCAGTATTACATATTGGCACCACATGCCTCTTTACACCTAATTACATGAGCTGACACTTACATGACAGGACAGAAATGGTTGTTCTGAGGGAAAGAAAGGCTGAAATTTATGGTTGCTTTTATGAATTACAAGCAATAGTTGTTCAGACTTGTTGGAATGTCAATATACAAGGGAAGCCATGACCCTTTCACTCATGGTAAAGTATTTTCCTAAAAAGTGATGGTCAGTGTCCCCTGTTTGGGCACAGGTGGGTGGATAATAAGGCTAAGTAAGTCCTACTAAGAAGCTTGTATTATGCATGTACCAAACTTTAAAAGAGGAAAATGAAAGATAAAATTGTTCTGTAAATTGTTGTTGTAAAACTGGGGTAAGAAATATTTTTAATGTTGTTAAATCCCCTTCCTGCCCCCCTTCCTCCCCTGTAGCTTACACCTACTATTTGCATCTTCATTGCTAAAAGATGATAAGCCATGTTCCAGTGGCTAATTTTGCAGAAAACTAACAAAACCCCCAAACAATAAAAAACAAAAGAAAAAAAAAAAAAAAACCAACGCAACAACAACAACAAAAAACAGGAAAAAAAACCACAACAAAAAACCCCTAAACAGAACAACAACCACAAAAAGATGAATGGCTTCCTTTTGCATTGGTGAATTTTGGATCAAACAAGCACTCAGATTACAGGAAAAAGAAAAAAAAAGTGGAGGATCAAGGTTCTTTATACATTTTAGCATCACTGAAGTATTCAGTTAGCTCAGCAGCTCACAGAAACACAACATTAGGCGCTTCCCTATAGATAAATGATACCTCTGGCTTTTCATTCTGGCAGGTAGCTGAGCTTGGGAAATAATTAAGCCTGAATGGGATTGTTACTCAAATTAACAAGATGACCACTTTTTACTGATGACATTTGCTAGACAGCTTCATGGCCTTCTCACAACTAGGTCACTTTTTTTGTTTTTCCTTTCCTCAGATCGATACGGACAAATAAGCTCTTTTACATTCATCCAGGATGTAATTTGCTTGCAAGAAAAACAGTGACTTAACTAGTTTGAAATTGTCTACCTAAATACAGTTAAAATAGATTCACTTCAGCTAATTCTGAAATGATGACATAGTTGTACTTAAACTATTTGAAATCACAAGAATAAAAGTATCATCAACGGAAAGTAAACATGGGTGAGGGACATGTCTCACCTTTTCCCTTTTACTAGTGACAGACTGACCACACAGAATAAAAGAACAATGTCTTACAAAATGAGAGCACAGCAAATGCATAATCTTTGCTCATACAACCCAAAAGCTTACTGTTACATGTGGGTACTCTTTCGAAAAGGGATGTAAAGGTATAACTGTACTTTGAAAGCAAGTGTTCAGTCCTTTGAAACATTCAGTACTTTGAATGCAAGAATTCAGAGTTCACAGTTGGATACAAGTCAGACAAGGAGTTTAGTCAGAAACCTGAACTTAAGAAAGCAACCTTTCAGACCTTCAGGGAGTTAGTCAATAGGAACTCCTGTGAAATAGTCCTCAGGGACAAGGGAGCAAAACAAAGCTGGCAGATGTTTAAGGACACCTTCCACAAAGTGCAAGAGCTCTTGATACCAATGTGTAAGAAATCAGGCAAGGAAGAGACCATCATAGCTGAGTCAAGAACTGCTGGTCAAACTAAAGTTCAAGAATAAACTGTACAGGCAGTTCAAGAAGGGGGTGGTATTTTGGGAAGAGAGGGATGCTTCCTGGTTGTGTAGGGGTGAGATCATGAAGGCCAAGCTATAGCTGGAGCTGAACTTTGCAGGGGATGAGAATAAGGAGAAGGGCTTCTATAGGCATGTCAACTAGAAAAGGAAATTTACAGAAACTTACCCCCTTGATAAACAAGAATGGCAAGCTAGTGACAGACCAGGAGAGAGCTGAGGCTCTAAGAACTTTTTTGCCCTGGTCTTCACTGGCAACCTCTCTCATTGGCAAACCTCCCAGGCTGTAAGACCGCAACACGGGGACCAAGGGAGCAAAGTCTCTCCCACTGTAAGTGAAAGCAAGGTTTGTCACCATCTGAGGAACATCAACATACTAAAGTCTATAGACCCTGTGAGATGCACCCCAGAGTCCTGAGCAAATTGGCTGATGTAGATGCCAAGCCACTCTCCATGATATTTAAAAAGTCATGGTAGTCAGGTGAGGTCCCTGGCAACTGGAAGAAGGGAAATATTACACTCATTTAAAGAAAAAGCCCTGAAAGTACCAACCTGTCTGCCTCAGCTCTGTGTCTGGGAAGATCATGGAACAGATCCTTCTAGAATATCTGATAAGGCACATGGAGAACAGGAGACAGCAAGTATGACTTCACCAAGGGCGAGTTCTGCCTGACCAATCTAGTGACTTTCTGCAATGGAGTGACTACATCAGTAGACAAGGGAAGGACCATGGATGCTATCTATCTGGAATTCTACAAGGCCTTTGACGTGATCCCCCACAACATTCTTGTATCTAATTTGGAGAGATATAGATTTGATGGGTGGACTGTTTGGTGCATAAGGAACCGGTTGGACAGTCGCATGCAGGTGGTAGTGGTAAATGGCACCATGTCCAGATGGAGATGAGTAATTAGTGGTGTCCCTCAGGTGTCTGTACTAGGACTTCTGCTCTTTAATATTTCCATCAATGATATAGACAGTGGGATTGAGTGCACCCTCACCAAGTTTGCAGCTAACACCAAGCTGGTTGGTGTCAATGTGCCAGATGAATGCGATACTATCCAGAGATGCCTGGGCAAACTGGAGAAGTGGGTCCTGGTGAAGCTTATGAGGTTCAACATGGCCAAGTGCAAGGTCCTACACCTGGATCCGGACAAGTCTTATCATCAATACAGGCTGGGGAGAGGATGGGATAGATAACAGCCCTGAAGAAAAGGACTTGGGGGGTACTGGTGGATGCAAAGATGGACATGAAGCAACAGTCCACACTTGCAACAAATCACATTCTGGGCTGCATCAAAAGCAGCATGGCCAGCAGATTAAGAGAAGTGTTTCTGACACAATACTCCACTCTGGTGAAGTCTCACCTGGGGTACTGTGGCCAGCTCTGGAGTCCTCAGCTCAAGAAAGACAGGGACATGTTGGTGAAGGTCTTGAGGAAGGCCACAAAAGTGATCAGAAGGCTGGAATAACTCTCCTGGAAAGACAGGATGAGAGGGTTAGGGTTGTTCAGCGTGGAGAAGGCTCCAGGGAAATCTTATAGCAGAGTTTCAGTGCCTGAAGGGGGCCTTTAGAAAAGCTGGGGCAGGACTTTTTACAAGGGGTCAAGGGCAATAGGACAAGGGCCAATGGTTTTAACTAGAAAAGGGTAGATTTAGATTGGACATCAGGAAGAAGTTCCTTACTATGAGGTCATGAAACACTTGATTGTATTTCCCAGGGAGGTGGTGGAGACCCCACTCCTGGAGATATTTGAGATTAGGCTTGATGGGCCCCTGAGCAACCTGATCTAGTTGGGGGTGCAGGTGGGTTGTATTAGATGACCTCTGGAGGTCCCTTCCCACCGGGGAATTCTATGATTGCAAGAGGTGACAATATGACTTTATCTTACAGATGTATGGAAAAGTTAATATATCATGTGAAAAAAAAAAGAAAATACTGCCTGCAAACCAACTACTGTTGTTTAGGGAGGAATTAGTCCACATCTACTAAATACCTCCTTTATTATACACATATGTAAAACTATCTTTGAGATTTTTGTATCCCTATGTAACTAGAGTGATATTTAATCTATACAGCTTGGACTTTCTTGATTGCTGATAACAAGAATCAAATTGTTCCACAGTGAGATAGATGGAAAGAATCTCCTTTGAGAGGTGCCTCTCTTTGCCTTCAGTGTCTGTATAGGAGTCCTGGGCTTTTTGTTTTGACACTGTAGATGGGATAAATGTGGGTATATTTCTGGGTTCATTCTTCAATTCTGTGTGAGTAAATAGAGTTTGCCTAGATGACTTCCACTGCTTCCATAAAATATTCTGATTTACTTGGCCTGAAATGGGCCACCAGTAGTCATGCATCCAGTGATCAAATCTCAAGTGAGGAGTGACAACTAACATCTATGAAGCTGACATCTGCTGAATAGCTCCAGCTGTTCTGTAAACCAGCATCTGGGTACATCTCAAATGAAAAATAAATTATAAAATCAAGAATAAATTCTAAAAATCTTTCCTTAAGCAGTTATTTTGGACATTATTTTTGTCAGGTGTGGTAATGTGTAATGTAAGAAGGCATTGTTTTTGTAAAATGTTTAATATTTATCTCATAATTTTAAAATATTTAAGAAAGCAGAATTAAATATGTATGATTTTGTGTAACTGACTTTTGTACAGCCTATGTATCTCCATGAGTAATAATAGACTACAACAGTTCATGCTTACCAAATATTTTCTTTGCAATAAAAATGTTTTTTAAAATAGCAGCTTATAAATTTCTTCAGTAATAGCTTTGCCTAAAGCTTCTATAAAAGTAACAAAACCAAAAAACCCCAAAACAAACAACCCATATTAAATATTTGTTCAGATAGTCATGCATGAGATTTCTGAAGATTATCCATTTTTGTGAGAGATGTAATTGTTAGTAAGGGAACACTCTAAAGTGAGTATTTAAAGACATCTAAAGAACAGGCAGAAAAAAAAAGCGGTTTGGTTGGGAAATAAAAACATCATATCTCTTAAACTGTGTGGAAGGCCAGATTAGAGAATCTGGGACATTGTGTAGATTGGGAAAGAATGGTGTAAGAGGTCCACTGATGTTTACATATAAGGCAATAAGAACAAAAAAAGTGTAATAATCTCCATTATCAAGCTCAGAGAATTCCAGGCTCTAAGTGACATTATCCTTCCCAGATACAATAGTGATTTCAGTGGATTTACTTATGCCCTACTCTGCCCTGAAAACACAAACTGTCGTGGTTTTGTGTTTTGTTTTGTTTGGGTTTTTTGTTTTGTTTTGTTTTTAATATCACTTGGAAATACATTCCTCTTGTGATCTCCTACTTTGCATTACAAGTGTCCCAGAAATCTAACATGAAGCAAGCGAGCTACTGCAAGGCCTAGAGGGAAGTGAGAAGAATGACATTTTACGAGGCAAGCAATTTTTTACATCAGATTGTAAAGGTGACAAAAGCTTCTGGACCAGAATTAAGGAGGATGCTTCAACAAGTCTGGCTGTAATTTTCTAGGACTTACAGTTGATCAATGGTGGGTTGAGAGAAGAGAGAAAAAAAAAAGTATTCAAAACTATTGAAATACCACTACCTATGTATTCATTGGAACATTGCTGTTTCTTGGTTTGATAATATATTGAAGCAATTCGTACCTGACCTTTCTCCCCAAAAGGCCATGCTCTTCAAAATCTAAAGCTGAATATGTACTTAAAAAAAAGTTGTACTGTTTCACTATTCTCCTTTGAGAGTTATGACAAATCTGTATGGGGAAAGAATTGATTATACTAGATAATTATCTCCAGTTCTGGTGACCCATTTCAGCATAAATGTATAGCAAAATATCGCAATGTTTTGAAGATACCTGCTAATGATAATAACCCAAAACACAGGTATGCTCTCCTCACTTGAAAGGAATGACATATTAGAATAAATTCCAGATATTCTCAGAAGAATTATCAACAAATACTGATTTCCAACTAGGACTTTTGCCTTCGGAGTTCATGATGTCAGTTTGTTTTATAATTACTAAGTCTTAGAAGGCTGACAAAATGACAAAATTCACTCATAAATTCATTAACACATGAGTAATCTTTAGAAATGCATGAATAGGTTTTAGAAATACATAAATAAGCTTTAGAAATAACTGCATTCTGTAGTTCATTCAAATGCAAGCAGTCTGTCTCCAGACAGGTCTCAGGTGGTCCCTTCTCACATTCCATGGTTAGTGAGGAGGATGCTGTGGACAGTTCTGTGATATCATGGCTGAACATGCTGTCCCCAACAGCAGGGTGGTAGGTTTTAGCCCAAGAGCAGTGTATTAGCTGCAGCAATGCACATTCATTTATTGACTTTATGATCTTTTCTAGATTTTCTCTAGATTTGTTTTTAAATGCTGCAGGTAGCCCAAACCCTTGTGATGGTCTCGTTTCCTGTTTCATAAGCTTCATTTGGGTGTTATAACTCTACCAAATGAGAACTCTGATAACCTCTTTTTGCTTACCAGCCTGCCCAATTAATGAAGAATGGAACACTCAACAAAGTAAATAATTTATATCAGTATCACCCCAGATAATATCACTTCATGAGAAGCTGTTATATCTTGGCATGGCCTTAATATGATGTGAAATCCATACCTAATATGTATGCACGATAAGAAATACAAGTGTAAGATTTATCTTATCTAAATCTAACCATCAAAAACTTAAACACCATGCTTGATAACTTAATCTCCCTCTTTAAAGAATGCATAAAGAGAAACACTACTGTTGAAAATCATGTCATCAAAGGTGTTTTCTACAAAGTGTACATTTAGATATTTAATAGTATCTGCAGACATCTTTAATTAGGAGAGGTGACTTTTTTTCTTTCAGTCAGTGACGCATGCTTCAAAACAGGAGCGAAGAAACTGGCAGTCTAAAGCACTCATATCACTTGCTTGTTAAGAGAAATAGCCTGGAGTGACTCAACTAGCTGATGTACCTGACATAGTGTCCCCTAATAATCCTTTCTTCGGTGATTCCAGAATCATAGTTATGAAATAGATTGGATTGGAAAATACTGTAAGGATCAGCTAGTCCAACATCTCTATAATGAACAGGGACATCTTTAACCAGATCAGATTGCTGAGAACCCCATCCAATCTGACACTGAATGTTTCCAGCAAGGGGGCATCTGTAACCTTTCTGCGTAACATATCTTGGTGCCTCATTTTCCTCACCTACTCTCTTTTAGTTTAAAATCATTATTCCTTGGTCCTGTTGCAACAAGCCTTACCATGAAATCTGTCCTCATCTTTCTTATAAGCTCCTTTTACGTAATGAAAGGTTGGAAGAAGGTGTCCTCGGAGCCTTCTCTTCTCCATGCAGAACAACCTCAATTCTGTCAACCTGTTCATCTATGAGAGGTGTTCCTCTGATAATTTTTGTGACCTTCCTCTGGACCTGCTTCAACATATCCACATCTTTTGTGTGCTGAGGACTCCAGAGCTTAATACATTACTCCAGGTGAGGTCTCACCAAACAGAGTGATAGAATCACCTCCTGTGACCTACTACCCATGCTTTCTTTGATGCAGCCCTTTATACTGCCCTCTGGACTGCAAGAGCACATTACCAGCTCATGGCCAGTTTTTCATCCTCCAGTATACCCAAATATTGGTACCAGGAGTTGCCCTGACCTGGATGCAGCATCTGTACTTAGCCTTGTTGAACCTCATGAGATTCACCTGGGCTCACTACTCCAGGTTTTTCCAGTTACCTTTGGGTGTTCTCCCATGACTTAGGCTTGTCAGCTGCATCACTCAGCTTAACAAAAATCTGCAAATTTGGTGAGGGTGCACTCAATCCCTCTGCCTGTACTGAACAGCACAGGTCTCAGTACAAACCACTAAGGGACATCACTTGTCCTCCATCTCCATCAGGACATCAAGCCATTAACCACTACCCTCCTCAAGCAACCATCAAACCAACATCCACCAAACATTTCACCCATCTGTGGCAGTTTCAATTCAGACCCTGATAAGACCCCCTCAGCTGACTGGATCTGGGAGATGAGGGAGACATTTCCCTCACCAGGAAACCTCCCACCCATGCCACATGCTGTAATACAAACCCCCTGATGACAAGCAAGCTATGCAGCTGGCCAGGCATCGATATTTATCTTGTATCTGATTTCTCCTTTTGTCTTGGCTCGAATGCCCACTAATTACCATCACCACACATCAAACTCAAATTCAGGTAGAAAAACGGGGTGCCACTGAGAGAACACTGACTTTCTTTCTGGTTTCCTTCGTGTTCCATCTCTTCACATGTGAAAACAGCTGCTAGCAGTTAGGAGAATATCTCTGCTAAAAAAAGGACTTTAAAGGAATCTCATCTTCTCTGCAAATCAGCTTTTGTGAGTGTATTTCTGGGTATCTGGGGAGAGCTTTCCTTTTATGAGTGAATGTGCAGTGAGTTTTGGTTCATCTTTCCAAATACTGTAATACTCCAAGTAATTGATAATCTAACAGAAATTCTCAACTGAACACCAAACCTATATATTCTATTCTATTGGAAGGAGAACAGTTCTAATAATAAGTAAATCAAACTTTGTTTTTATAACTCTCCTGATGTCTCTGTCTTCTGTGTAACACATAACTTTTAAAATTCAAGAGAAGGATATTGTGGGGGACCATGTCAAAAGCCTCACAGAATTCCAGATAGATGGCATCCATTGCCTTTCCCTTGTCCACTCATGTAGTCACTCCAACATGAAAAGCCACTATGATGATTAGACAAGACTTGCCCTTAGTGA
The DNA here is from genome assembly GCA_013399055.1 of Ramphastos sulfuratus. Lineage (NCBI taxonomy): Eukaryota > Metazoa > Chordata > Aves > Piciformes > Ramphastidae > Ramphastos > Ramphastos sulfuratus. Next base: position 137,665 of record WBNM01043326.1, on the reverse strand, counting down.
AGCCATGTTTGCTGTCTCAAATCTCCTTGCAGTTCTCCATGAGCCCTATCCAATATTCTAGCAGAATCTGTTCCATGATCTTCTCAGGCACAGAGAGGAGGCTGACAGTTTGGTAGCTCCTTTTTAAAAAATGTGTGCAATCTTTCCTTTTTTCTTATCATGGACTTGACCTGGCTGCCAAGACTTTTGAAATATCATGGAGAGTGGTTTGGCATCTACACCAACCAATTCCTTCAGGATTCTGGGATGCAGTCATTGTCTCCCCATAATTATATACATTCATATTTCTCAGGTGGTCTTGAACTTCAGTATTTCTTACAGTGGGAGGGTCTTGCAATCCAACAACTTGGGAGGTGTAGAAGAGAGATTGTTAGTGAAGACTGAGAGAAAACATGTTGAGTGTATCAGCCTTCTCATTCACTGTGACCAGTTTGCCACTCATGTTCATCAGTGGGAGGTACATTTTCTTTGACTTTCCTTTTCTGACCATCATACCTATAGAAGCCCTTATTATTATTCTTCGTGTTCCTTGCCAAATTCAGCTCCTTCCTTAGCCTTCCTGACTCCATCCCTACAGAACTGGGCAAATGTCCCAATATTCTTCCTAGGATACCTGTGTCTATTCCTACTGCCTGTGCATTTCTTTCTTGCCTTTTAGTCTGACCAGCAGGCCTCAGCTCAGCCATTCCTATCTCTAGTCTTCTTTTCCTAACTTCTTACATGGGAGACTCTTGCACTTGGTGGAAGTTGTTCTTAAAGATCTGCCAGCTCTGTTCTGCTCCCTTGTTCCCAAAGGCAGTTTTCCAGGGGGTTGTACTGACTAACCCCTTGAAGAGATTGAAGCTTGCTTTCTCAAAATTCATGTCCCTGACTCTACACTTTGCCTGGCTAATATCCATCAGGACTGCCAACTCCATCAATGCAAAATTACCACAGCCCAGGCTGTCTCCAGTCTTAATGTTTTTGATTAGCTCACTTACATTGGTGACTGATAGGTCTAGTAACACATCCCCTCTGGTAAGGCTGTCTAGTACCAGGAGCATCCTGGTTTGCTTATGTCTCATCATGTTACAGAAAGTTTAGATGTTCTTCCATCTGGTCATATTACTTCAGGAAATATCATTGTTTCGCTGCAATATAACCTTTCAGATAGATCCATGGAAGTTGGAAGTCACTTTGTCTTTTCCATTCTCTCATAATGCTGGCTTTCTGATGCTTGAAATACTCATCTTCATCAGCTCTGTGTCTGAAAAAGATGAAGCACCTTTTTTTTACAAAACCATACTAATTTTCTTCACTTTAAAATTCCTTTTCACTCCTACCAGATGTTCTTTACAGGTTTCACGGAAACAAATAGAGTCATCTAAGTTGTGAAGTTCTCTTCACATCTCAGAATTTGTTGTTGATCATTTGCTATCTACTGAAATATCCCTGGGGTACTCAACTCACAAAGGCATTCCTTGGGTCTAAAACCCCTGTGGGTGTCACAAAAGGAGTTACTTCTTCATAAGCAAGTGTTAGTTTAATCTGGTGACATCCGAACACCAGAATCAAATTACTGAAATATTTTGCTCCTGATACTTTAATGAGTTAATCAGCTAAGTGTGGAAATGAGTAGCTGTTTTCAGTTGACTGAAGTTTTCCATAGTCAGCATAACCATTTACTTACCATTAGATTTTTAAAAAAAAAATTAATTATGATTAAGATGTTCAAATTTTATGTAGATTTCTTAGCTGGGCCAGCTTTCAGAATGCGATTAATTACCTTTTAAACATTATCTTATGTATTAAGAAGCAGCTTCATGGAAACACTCTAGGAGCACAATCCAGCCTTGCATTCAATAAACTTTTTCTCAATCTTATTTTGGGGAACACCATAGTAATCAAGGGCTAAAACCAACTGCTCAGATCTCTGCTTTTTGCTTCCTATAGGTTGTCTTCAAATATCTCCAATATGAAGATCTTAAAGGCATCAATAATGTTGAACACTGTTCTACAATCTTTCTAATTATTTGCACACATTGTACAGTCATAATGGTTTTACTAGAAATACATTCATAGTCTAGGTTAAAACACAAGTCCCAAATGCATCCTTCTGGCTTCAAACAAATTTAAGAAGTTCATTGTGACTATGCCTTTCCTGTACATTTGTGATGGGTTTGGGAGTTTCCCGCCCCCCCACAATTTGTAAAATGACCCAGACTAGAACTCAGCCGGCTGGAAGTTTAGATGAAGCTATATTTACAGCTCAGCACAATGTACAAGCAGATATATACACTATATACAGCAATATTTACAGAAATGTACAAGGTAAAGGTAATACAGAAACACAACACCCCTCCCAGAAATCAGAGACCCCAGGAGGGGCTCCCAACCACCCTTCCACCTTCTCCCCACCCCTATACCTTACCCCAAGGTTTTGAGGATCGGCCAGAGGAGGAGTTAGAAGAAAAGTGATTAGTGAATTAATTTGTCGGAGAGAAGAAGCCAGAAGTTGCAGGATAGCCCCAGACACTGTCCCAGACACTGTCCCAAACCCGACTGCCTATCTAATGTTTATGTTCTTAGTTTTATCTGTTGTCAGCAAGCCTATGAGTGAAGTAGACATCACCATTGTTTCCTTTTCACAGCCTATAATATAATTTTCTCTATTAAAATATTCCAATTAGCCTTAAACCAGCACAATATTATGCTTAGAGAAGAGTAATTAATCTAATTCACATAAAAGCTAATATCTAAGAAAATATCTTTAGCACTGCAAGAACTTAAATTTCCTCATACTCATTCTATTGAAGTATATGAATGTCGTTCAGATTAACTCTATTTCTTTATTACAACATAGGTTTTTTAAATACCTTTCATTAACAACATTAAAACCATCATTTATCATAAGAAATATCCATTAATATGCAAAACTCCCTGATTCTGTGTGAGATGGATTTTTTTTTCTGTTGTCTGTATTACCTGACCGATGATTAGAAGCAACCTATTTAATTTATCCTGTATGTACTTTGTTTCTTTCAGTACTTCTTATTTTCCATAAATCAAAGATGGTTCATATCATAAGTTCAGTATCATTAGGCTTTTTAAGTGTCAGTGTCCCCAGACATGAAAACGAATACTGGGTAGTCCTGTTAGCTGTCAATTGTATTAGCAGTTTCTACTTTCTTTTTGGCTTCTGACCTCCATATGATTGGGTAATCAGCTCTTCAGGGGCCTTTGCTTCTACTCCATTTGCAAATGCCACCTGATACAGTATGGAATAAAAGTCTCTTCCATCAGACTTAGGCTGTCTAAATAAGATAGTTTAAGCAATGAAAATAGTCTATCCACAGTGGTGTAGGATTCTACATTCCTATTTTTTGTTATTTCCTTCTCACTGAGAAATGTGTTTGCAGCTAGCCTGTGTATGTTTGTATCATGTCTCAGCATAGACATACTATTTGCCCTATTCCTTAAAAAAAAAAGTCTATCAGAGTAGAAGACAAGGAGAATGAAGACTATGGAATTAGTGCTACCATGAAGTAAAACAATGAAACTGAAAACAAAATGTTGTTAATAAAATCATTTGCCCTGTTATAGTAAATTTCTTAAAGCAGTAAGTTTCTTGTTAGAAGAAAACTATTCTTAGTGTCCCCTTGCCTATTTTATACCATATGTAATGTACCCGGAAAGGACAGAATGAAACACAAGAGCTTCCTTTATTTACATTGTCTTAGGGAAAAATAGAGACCTGATTAGAGGACTAGGAGAACAAAAGTCTCTCTGGGCTCTGTTCTGCAACATGACATCTCAGTGGTTGCTGGAATCACAAGCTCTTAGAGTTTCTTACACTATTAGTTATAAATCTTCTTCCTTAGACCCAGAAGCCTGGTTTAAAATCTTCAGAGCTTAGAAATGCTGTTCCCTTAACAGTGCTGAGAGGAGAATGATCTTTCTTACCCTGTTTTTGCAAGCCATTGAAGCCTTCATTTACCTCTGGCAACAGTGTAATTGAGCCAGCTTCTGTGAATGTTCATTATTTAGCCCAACATTCAGAATTGGTGAGAGACAATATTTAAAATATATCAGATGCTCAACAGACATAAAATATTCCACTGAAAGAATATTCTAGTCAATGCTAGAAGCTTTGAGGTTCAGTCTAGCAATTGCATTTTAGACTGATTAAAGCATACATAAAGGACACTAAAGTGCAAGTTATCTCTTTTTCACATAGCAAATACCTGCTTTCTGTAATGAAAATAATGGTGTGGAGGAGAGTGCTAATTTTGCCGTATTGTAATCATGTTATGAACATAGTGGGAAGGATACTTGTGCAAGGGGATAGCTGTATATTCATCCTGTTATATATTACAGCTGGAATTATTAATAGGTGGCATGGATCCTTCCCTGGGAATTGGAATTTTAGTTTGTGGCTGCATAAAACCTCAGCTTTATGCACCAGAATTTCCTAACTGCCTAACAAGGGGAAAAAAACCAAAAACCAAAAAAACAAATTAGAAGCAGCTCATATACTGAAATACTCTTACTTTCTTGATATATTGGCTCATGGATGGTGCCAATTCAATTAAACATTAGAAAATATGTAATCTTAAATAGACAATAAACAATAAAACGAATCTGTGTCCTTTAAAGAAAATATCTATACAGATACCCATCTTTTAGGAAAATATATTGTTTCATTTGATCTACTACAGAATCAAACACATTTCTGATATTCGGATTTTTCAGTTTCAGTAGAGGAATATAACTTATTTTATTACTATCTTTTAAACTTGGAATGCACTGTGTTAAAAATGGTTGAAAAGCCACTAAGAAATATAAAATCTATTTTTCATTTTGTCCTTCAAAAATTTGAGATCTACTTTGTCTACATGGCAGGTGACAGGACATGTTCTATTTTCTCAAATTTCTTCAGACTACAAGGAGGGAAAATGGTAGGAAACCCATATAGTCAATACCAAAGGCCAAAAAAAATATTAAGTTGACACTTTTTGCTGTTGACTACTACTTTCATACAGTTTATAAATCTAGGATAAGAACATGGTAATACTGGCCTTCTGATAGTGCTTAGGTAACACAATCTAGTCTGATGTTCACAAGTATTGATAACCAGCATGCTTACTTTTTACTTTCTATCCTTTGATATATATATATGTGGGTTGTGGGTTTTGTTTGTTTGTTTGTTTGTTTGTTTTTCCAGTTCTTTGCACATAATGAGAAGGTACATATTTCCAAAGAGCTTAGTTTTAGTTTAAGGAACTGAGGTAGAGGACCTGGTTCATCAGTGACTGTAACCACTGGTAACTGCACTACAAAAATCAGAATGCAAGATATTGCTGAATCACCATGCTTGTTCATTTATGTTATCAGTCAGATGATGATTATTATTATTATTATTATTAACAGTAATAATAGTTGTAACAACAACAACAACAGTAAAATCTGACTGAAAGTACTTCCATATGTAGCTATGGCTTCAAGAACAGCATTGGATTGTGAATCCTGTGCTCATGCAACCTCCTGTATCAAGATATTATAAACTAGTGGCTGTATATACAACATACTACCACAAAGAACCACATAAACATGGTGTAGAATGTTTTTTTTTTTTTTTTTGACTCTCAGGCTTCTATATCAAGTGAAAGAAAAAGTACACCTTGCTGCAATGCTAAGATGTGAACCAACATTTCTGTTTCAGTACCATTCATGAGTACATTACTTAAATTCTTATGAAATTATTTTCTTTCTGCTGGAAAGGATCAATCAACAACAAATGACTATAAATTAAATTTTCTCATGTCTTGCTTTTTTATGCACCATTTCCAACATGTATAGACACGCACGAGCCAAAACAATTTAGTCATAGACTGGCATCAGTTTACATGCTATTTGCAATGAAGCAGAGGATCTTGCCCAAGTGTACTCTTTCTCTTTTTACACTCACACACATCTGGCACTTAATTTATTAGAAAGTTCCATTTTGATAAGACATGTAAAAATTCCAAAATATTTCCTGTGAAATTTCCCTGAGTTAATGCTTTGTGTGTAGTTTGTTGCCTAGCAAGAATCTTGTGTTACTGCAACCTATGTCACCAATAAACTGCTATTATGAGTACTTCCAAAATATTAGTTTGTTGGGGTTTTTTTTCACTTCATACCACTTATTTTGATATAACAATATTAATAACATACCACTGAAGTAGAAGCATAACTTAGTTTTAAGAAAGACCTTGGAAATGTATATGTAGCAGAGCAAGCAGCTTTTAAAAATTTTTAGGAGAAAAAATAATAATCAAATTAATTTCCTCCTCATTCAGCATCTACAACAACTAAGAAGCTAATTAACTGTAAACAACAAAATATTAAAACCATTCTGAATGAGTAAGATACTGCTGGTGCATTTCAACAGAAGATGACACAGACAGATGGTAAGAGAGATGGAGAACACTAACACAGACAATAAGATTTACATATAAATATAAATACATAAATCTCACTGTATTAGTTTTTGTTTCAGTTTCGGTATTAGTAATGTGTGAAAAACATTTCTTTTGCTTATACATGGTAATTTTTCTAATAGTTAAAGTCCATTTCTGTGTCCTGCAACGGAAATAAAAACAGTACAGAGGTGAGCAAAGTAATATGTAAAATTCGAATTTCTCCTTGAATTAAACTGGAAGTTATGATTGCAGTCATAGGAATTCTAGTTCAGAGAATGAGAATATCGTATCAATGAAGACTGAGAGATATGTAGGAAAAATTACATTAGAAGGAGATAAATGTATCTAATTTTAGCTTACACAGCACATGAAATCCAATGACCTGGTGTCTCTATTTGAAAAATCTGAATATAAACCACTAGCCAAGACTGTCCATTCTAGTTGTATTTTTAGAGAAAAAAAGATATCCAGAGACAGTACTAATGTCAGCTGAGGATAAAATAGAATAATTTCTATAAGTGGAGTATTCAATACTGATTATTTTTGTATGAAGAAGTATCTTTTACAGAAAGAAAAGTTATCTGTTCTCCAATTGGACAGGTTCATAGTTTATCATGATGGATCTATGAACAATACCGTCAGACTGAAGAAGCTCTTCTTTTTCAGGACTTTGTCAGTTCCTATAAAGACAGACTTCTAAGTATTAGATATTTTCAAATAGATTTTAATTTTCATCTGTTACATGAATATTCTATCTTTTGCATCCTATAGCAAGTGAATAATTTCTCATTAATAACAGGCTAGGAGAACAAAATGTAACTGAGAAGTCCTCTTGTTATGCAGTATCTAAAAATTATATTTAACACAGAAATTGTTCTGCTGGCAGCTAAAAAGAGACATTATCTCTAAGTGCCTGAAAGCTCTAATCATGAGACAAGACCAGGTGAGTGCTGTATAAGCACGAAAAAAGATGATCTTTGACAATAAAGCCTCAAATATAGATTTAAAGGGGGAAGCAGAAACAACAAATTGAAGTTAGGGAGACTTAAAAAAATTTGAATAAAAAGAGAGAGGAGAGACAGTAAATGTTCTTGTGAAGGAGTTTTGAGAAAACAGGTCTTGATAGAGAAGGAAAATATCTTATTTACAGCTAGTCATGAGAGTATATGCTTTCTATCAAAAGATATGAACCAACACAGCAGGTGGTGCTTGTCAAGTAAAGCTTTGAATAAGGAGACCTAAATCTTTCTTGAGTATACTAATTATAGGCATAAGTAAAATATATGATTCAGACAACTGATACATAAGCAGTTATAACATATATGTAGGCTAAAGAAGTCACATTTATCATCAACTGCTATTTAAGCTTTAGCTATTTAAGGATAGCATATGCTGAAACTAGTATAAAATGTCTTGGTATGAATGAAATATCATAGTAACATTGTTAAATTTTAGTGGTAACAATATAAGCCAAGAAATCACTAACCGAAATTAAACCTAAAATCAAAAGATGTTCAAGACTAAATAAGTTGAAATTATTCTGATATTTATGAACATGAGGCCAAGATAATTTTCAAACAACAAAACATAAAATAGAACTATAACAAGAATCTCATTTCTCAGTATTTTGAGAGTCTCATAATCTTCATAGTAAAAATAAATTCTAGGAAAGCATCTGCCTTGCACTGCAGGTGAAGAAAAGGTTCATGACCACCTGAGGAACATGAGCATATACAAGTATGCGGGGCCTGATGAGATGCATGCCAGAGTCCTGGGGGAGTTGACTGATGTAGATGCCAAGACACTCTCCATGATATTTGAAAAATCACAGCAGTTAGGTGACGTCCCTGGTGACTGGAAGAAGTGAAATATTACACTGATTTTTAAAAAGAGTTCAAAGGAGGACAATGGAAGCTACTGACTTGTGAGCCTGACCTCTGTGCCTGCAAAGATCATGGAACAGATCCTCCTAGAACATCTGACAAGGTATATGGAGGACAGGGAGGTGATCTGAGACAGCAGGCATGGCTTCACCAAGGGCAAGTCTGCAAGGCCTTTGACGCGGTCCCCCACAACATCCTTCTCTCTAAGGTGGAGATATATGGATTTAATGGGTGGACGGTTTGGTGGACAAGGAATCAGTTGGATGGTTGCATGCTCGATGGCTAGATGGAGAAGGGTGAAAAGTGGTGTCCCTCAGGGTCCCTAGTGAGGCCTGCACTGTTCAATATCTTCATCAATGACATAGAGAGTGGGATCTAGTTCTCCCTCAGCAAGTTTGCAGATGACATCAAGCTGGGTGGTGTGGTTGATATGTCAAAGGGACCTTGGCAAGCTTGAGAACCTCATGAGATTTTCCTCAGTCCACTTCTCCTGTCTGTCCAGATTCTTCCAGTCTTATCAACTGCACTACTCAGTTTGGTATCATCGATAAACTTGCTGAGGGTGCATTCAATCTTAATGAAGGTATTGAAAAGCACTGGTCCCAGTACAGGCCCTTGAGAGATTCCACCTTTCACTCATTTCCATCAGGACATCAAGCTGTTGATCACTACCCTCTGGATGCGATCATCCAACCAATTCTTTATCCACTGAACAGACCACCCATCAAATCCATATCTCTCCAGTTTAGAGAGAAGGATGTTATGGTGGACTGTGTCAAAGGTTTTACGAAATTCCAGGTAAATGACATCTCTCAGTGTTCCCTTGTCCACTGACTTAGTTATCTTACTGCAGAAAACCACTACATTANACATCCTTCTCTCTAAGGTGGAGATATATGGATTTAATGGGTGGACGGTTTGGTGGACAAGGAATCAGTTGGATGGTTGCATGCTCGATGGCTAGATGGAGAAGGGTGAAAAGTGGTGTCCCTCAGGGTCCCTAGTGAGGCCTGCACTGTTCAATATCTTCATCAATGACATAGAGAGTGGGATCTAGTTCTCCCTCAGCAAGTTTGCAGATGACATCAAGCTGGGTGGTGTGGTTGATATGTCAAAGGGACCTTGGCAAGCTTGAGAACCTCATGAGATTTTCCTCAGTCCACTTCTCCTGTCTGTCCAGATTCTTCCAGTCTTATCAACTGCACTACTCAGTTTGGTATCATCGATAAACTTGCTGAGGGTGCATTCAATCTTAATGAAGGTATTGAAAAGCACTGGTCCCAGTACAGGCCCTTGAGAGATTCCACCTTTCACTCATTTCCATCAGGACATCAAGCTGTTGATCACTACCCTCTGGATGCGATCATCCAACCAATTCTTTATCCACTGAACAGACCACCCATCAAATCCATATCTCTCCAGTTTAGAGAGAAGGATGTTATGGTGGACTGTGTCAAAGGTTTTACGAAATTCCAGGTAAATGACATCTCTCAGTGTTCCCTTGTCCACTGACTTAGTTATCTTACTGCAGAAAACCACTACATTAGTCAGGCAGAACTTGCCCTTGGTAAAGCCATGGTTGCTGTCTCACATCACCTTCCTGGCATCCATGTACTTTAGTAAAGATTTTAGGAGGATCTGTTCCATGGTCTTCCCAGGAACAGAGGTGAGGCTGACAGGTCTGTAATTTCAAGGATCATCATTTTTACACTTTTTTAAAATGGGAAGATAAACTAAGATATATAAATTTGAGGAAATTGTTCATTTGATAATGTAGACTCAAACTAGAAAATGGACAATTAACTTGAAGGAGGATAATATATTGATTGAAAAGTCACAGAATTCATCTCTGAGACAATGTTCAGCATAAAATTAAGCACAGTGATGAAAACTTTGCTAGAAACTGATGGAGGTTATAATTTTCAACAGACTGGAGTTTGTCACTGATGTAATTTTTAAGCTCCATATGGTGTATTTATCTGATTCAGTGCAGAAATTGTATTCAGCTCTAATCTATACAATACAACAGTATTGTTGAATGTTAGGTACTGCAGTTTTCAATGAAATGCTAATTGGTTTCTTTTCTTGACTCATATAATTCTTAACCATATGTGAACAAAATAGGGAAAATGGGTAGGCTTTACATATGGAAAAGATTGACATTTCATATACATCCCATGTACTTATGCGACAAATTTGGCCAGATTAAAATTCAACAGAGAAGCAACAGTCATTTTGCATGTAACAACAAAAATCTGTTTCTGCTTAGATATTTCCAATTAAAGACATAATCCTTAAGACTCATACATCTATGACATATAAAAATAATTGCAGCTAAGATGAGATTCAGGCAGGTCAGTTCTCAAAAGAAGGATAGTCTATCTAAACTTAAAACACATGAACAAGGGCATATGTTCGCCTTCACTGTCACACATAGAAGCAGTAATCTTAATTTATAAGGCATTTTTTAACAAAGGTGATTCCTTGTTGAGTTTAGGTACATGTGCCAGATACAGTTGTGACTGACAGAAGGGAAGAAGGGAGAGGGGGAAAGTGAATACAATTTGTATCATCGAGACTTTCTGTAGGAGTGTCCATTGAGATATTTGGGGCTTTTTTCTGTGACAATTACCTTAGAAGCTTGACTTCTAATGACAGAACTATATTCAGTATTCTCTACAAATTTCTCATTAAATGATACACAACATTAAAATTATGAAATAATGTACATAACAGTGGAACACACAATGTTTTTTCTAGGCCCATCCCAGCCCCATTTTTAGATACCAAGACTGTAGATGTTAATTAGCAATAGTAATATCAAAGCCAAATAATCATATGTCTACTTCATATTATAATAATGGTAATATAGTATAGTTCTGTAATACAATATTGCAATTGCAAGATTAAATTTTACATAGTTCTAGTGAAAGTTCAGAGTTTCACTTTGGATGTGAATTTCTCTCACCTCCCAGGTGGGATTCACTTAACCTAACCCTTGCCATCTATTGTGTAGACATCCACACCAGAGGTAGTTATTGAGGCGATTTTTGTAATCACCACAAAGAAACAGACTCCTGTAGATGCAACTCATTCCATCATGAGACAGAAAAGAAATGCTTATTTCTCTTCATTAGTCATTACACAGTTGGCATAGATGCAGAATATGTAAAAATTGTATGAATTTGCCACATACCTTTTCATCTGAACATGTAAAAGGTTAGAGCGGAAGATTTGGCTTACTTTATTTCTTACAGTACCCCAGGTAGCTGAGATCCTGAGTATTCTGCTGGAGGGGAGAAACAAAATGGCTGTACTGAAAACTATTTTTTCTCTGACAGAAGCAAAACCAAAGTTACATTTGCTTCATCTTCTGACTATTAAGAAAATAATTTAGACATTCGGATTGTATTTTAAATATTGCAATAAATAGCAGTTTTGCATCCTGAAATTGTGATGTTTCTTTGGTGTTAGTGACCCTAAGAATTTCAATGTTCAGATGAGAATCAGATATATGGTTCCATGAAGATGTATATTTATATTTGTATATGTCAGCTGTTAGTATTCTTATTTGCTTAACACTGTTTGTAGCACCTGATAATAAACACTATGATGGTAAATATATGCAAGACAGGGGAGAAAGAAGGAAGAAAAATGAAAGGTTTATAAAACATTTTAAGTCAGATGAAATAACATTCTTGCAGAACTGAGTGTATTCATATCATGCTATTTATTTGTTTGAAGATTAATGTGCAAATGTATAAACTTAAAAGCTCTAGGCAGCCTGGGTATGCTTAAACAAAACAAACAGCATTGCTTACAGTAAGTTCAGTATATGAAGTGAAACTACTGTGAAACCTAGGAATCCAATTCTTCTTGCTTGGGGCGATGCAAATCTCTTTTCCATGGGTTCATATAGGCACTAGCTGGAATCTGGCTTATAGTGAAGAATATACCACAGAAAGTAATCTTTAAATTTATTTTATGAGATACTGTCAGTTTTCTGCTTTAAAGGTTACTGATGAAGTATTCTTTTCCATTACGATGAAACATAATGCTTGTCTGTATTTTGACTTTTCAAATTTTATTACATGGAACCAGAATGATCTGTTTATTCTACATTTATATAAAACTTAGCCATATTCTGAAAAGCAAAGGCTGAGAAAATGTGCAACTTCTTATTGTAACTTTTTTTTCTCTCTCAAGGTAAAAAGTCAATATTGCAGACAGAGGGTTGATTTAGCACCTCTATTTTTCAGTACTTCTACTGAAAATGGTAGTCTACAAAAATAAGTTTTTTCCAAACTTCAGCTCCAGAAATGCAAATTACTCTGAAAAAAATAAAAACTAGGTATATCACTTGGTATTTCTGATTCAAACTCATATTTCTTTCAATGGACCAACATTTCCTATGGACTACTTTTCCTTTTTCTACTTTCTATTGGTATGAATAGCATTTTCAGCTAAGCTGTTGCCTATTTACTTATGCAGCTACCTCTTTGTAAGAGTGCCCTGGTGCTGTTTCAGTGACTGGCTCTGAGCAAGCTTGAAAATAATTACTTGCAAACATCAGAGCAGATGAACTAAGATAGCTAATTAAGTCTCTGAAATATCACAAAATAAGTGTCTGGCTGTCCTAGAAGGTTGATTCAGAGGTTAATAATCAACTAAATAGTGCCAGGGACAGTTCTTCAGCACCAAAGCCAACTGACATGGTCTGACTGCACATGCCAAACTTTTGAAATCTTTTGCTTCCAAAGGAGGAGATGGGACAAAGAGGTGGAAAAGGCACACCTCTTCCCATGCACACCAGTCATCCGTTTTGTGAATAATCTGGGAGACAATGAATTGACCTAAGCCGAAACAATTTTAGCACAAATCTAACACATAATTGGTACAGATGATGTTTTTGTGATGTGGTGTGTTTGTGACTTAGCTTACTAATAGAGAGCCCCACTCTGTTCCAGTAATGGAGATAATATAATGCCATTAGAGAAATAAAATAACAACAACAACAACATTAAATTTGGGCTGACTACACAAAAAGCTCTGGTGATTCAGTACTGCCATACACTGAGCTAAAGGGCTGCATTGAATTAAAGGGCTGCTAGTCGACTGAATATGAGTCAGCAGCATGCCCAGATGGTCAAGAAAGCCAATGGCATCCTGGCTTGTATAAGAAACACCATTGCTAGCAGGAACAGAGAGGTGATCATCACTCTGTACTCAGCAATGATGAGGCCACACCGCGTAATGTGATCAGTTCTGGGCCCCTCACTATAGAAAGGATGTTGGGGTGCTGGAACCTGTCAAGAGAAGGGCAATGAGGCTCATGAAGGGCCAAACATGTTTTTTGGGGGTTTGGATGGGTTTTGTGGTTTTGTTGTTAATTTTTGGTTTTTTTATTTTTTTTGACTGAGCAGCTTTCTGTCATATAAGGAATAAAATTTTAACATCTACAGAAATGTGTCAGTTTAAGAAAAAGCTTGTGTAGAAGAAGTCTAAATATTTTGTCTTGAGATATTGAAACATTTTGATAGTGATTCATTTATTTTCTTTGTACACTGAAAGAGAAATAGTAAGAGGAGAAATAGTAAGAAAAGAAATATATGTAAGGACTTGACATAAAAGATGGGTTTGAGAAAATATGCGTTCTTTTTGCATTTGAGAAAAAATGAGGAAATTGTGGGAGAAATGTAAAAAAAAAAATCAGAGAGCATGTTTTAAAAGAAAAATGTGGTAAGAATGTAAAATAAAGGACATAAATATTCATGTCTATGGACTATTTTAGGCCTTCATTTTAAAGGTATGTCAGTCAGGTTTTCTGTATGTATGAAAATATTTGTGCAAAATGTCCTTGTAGGTATATTTTGTATGGTTTCTGGATTGAATTTTCAGCACAATCAAATGTCAGACTGCTTGGGCATTGTCAGTACCCATCTGAACGTGTACAGTTAAATCCTGAATGACAAAAACCTATCTGAAAATTTAGTTTTGCACACATCTGCTTGGCACAAACTGAGCATATGGGCTCTTAAATGATGAATTTTTTTTAGGTTTCTATTTACTAAACTTAAAAACTTGTCTTATGGCATTTTTAATATGATTCACAACTTGTACCTTATACCATTCTAAGTTACATTGCATTTTACTGCTTGATTGGACTGGCAGGTACAAAGCTGCATTAGTACAGAGAGGAGCAGAGCCATTCTTCCAGAGGTACTTTGTGTGTTGAATTAGGAATTCGTGGATTCCTATCCTATTCTGTATCCACGATACAGAATTACAAATGGATGTTGTTTTGAGGTTTTAGAACAAGATTCCACCTTTTGCTGAAATAGGTGTGTATAAATCTTGAGTCTTTACTCAAGTGCATGTACTCTTGATATTCAAGATAATAATATATACTAATACTCCCATAGCATCTGGGGAGTTGAGAGTTAAATTCTTCTTCAAGTTCTTCCACAGATCTGGACTTCTTTCACTTTCATTGTAATACTGTAACTGCCTTCTCCTGAAAACATATTTTGTCATTGAATTCTAAAAACAAGAGTTACGTTAAATGTTGAAGTTCATATCTTGGAAGTAAAGAAAGGACATCACTGAAGAATTAGTAGCCTTTTTTCTCTTTCATTTGGACAGTCTAATGAAACACGAATGTGCTAGAAAAAGCTCATGCATGTCAGCACAATGAATCTAAAAGGCTGCTAGATAAAGATGCAGAAATATTTCTGTAACAACGATTATTTGGAAGACCAATGCAGGTTTCTAAACAGTTACCTTAACTTCACCACAGAAATGCAGCAGTAGTCTTAATGCTGGATTTTCTGATGTTTCTGAATGATGACCCAGCTTTCAAGTTATCCAAAGGAGTCCTGCCAAGTACATGGCAGTGTGATCACCTTAGTCAGAAACTGATTCTAATGTCACAAATTTAGTAGAGCCAAGTAACTTCTGTTTGTGGTTTTTGTTTTAGAGGACTCTTTTGACAGTGTTGCAGGAGGGGATTCATTTGCAAGGCAGCACTTCTTCTTTCTCTTTGACTAGTGAACCCCTCAGATTGAGCCACTTATATACCCTTTTTTGAAGACGTTGTTATGTCACGAAAGTATCACTATTCTATTATGGGAAAATAGAACCCAAACAAGATACAACAGCTAAGCTGGTAAACTGATCTTTTGATGCATAACAAATGCACAAAATAAAACCAGGTGGTGTTCTTATAAATACAGCATGATAATGAGCTCATTACAAGGATCTTCAGTTTTGATGTCTGCACTTTAAAGATAGCAATCAATAATAAAGGCTTATTTTGTAGGAGTTCAAATATGATCTGAATAATGTTGCAGATGTTTCTGAAACACCTCAGGTTTTCCAGCAGCCAGTTTTTAACTGTCTCACTAGTCTTTACTCTTTCAAAAGAAGTTAAGCATCTGGCCTGGAAACTATTCGGTGAAAATGTCACTTCATTGACACTGATTTTAAAATGGGAAAAACATCTTTTTAACATCTTTACCACAATTTCTGTTTTGTCAAAAGTTAGGTGAAATTAAATTCATTGTCTTTCTAGATAATTTATCAAAGAAAAAGTTACAGGAATTTACTCACTAATTGTTTGCATGATGAATTTTCAGAAAGTCATAGTTTTAAATCTCATTCTTCTGTCTTTGTTAAGACAGCCTGCTTTTCAAGCTCCCCGTAGGGCACCAGAAATGGACTGTCCTAGGTTAACATAGCCTGCTCTAACAAGCAACTCCAACACAATACTGGAAGGGAAGTGTTCTGATTTCACAGTTTGCCTTCCAAGTGAAGGCCCCACACACTCAGGTGGAGAGAAAGAGACAAGGAGTTTGATCAGATACACAATTACCTTAGCCTACTTCACAGAACAGCATAGCAAAATAAGCAGAATCAGCAGCAGAAACCAATGATAAAGCAATTCACCACCCCAAGCAAGCAGCAGCCAGCCCAGCAGATACTGACACCCCAAACCTGGAAACTAGATGTAGCAACTGGAACAGGAAAGCTCTTATATTACAACCTTGACTTCAAGTCCTACAATACTTTGCTTTACTCAGCATGTTCTTTTGGAAGCTGATATGATGCCAGAGTGGATTGAATATACATCAGCAGATTTAACTCAGCCCAAAATACTTTCTCATTGCAGTATTAACCAGAAAGACTGAAATAACACTGAACTTAATTAGAATATTAGTGAGTCAGATTTACTGAATAGACCTTAAAAAAACTTGGGAATGTCTTCAAAGTTGGAGCCTCTCATTCAGATAGCAAGGAATACAAATAAAACTAAAAGAACCTTCTCAAATAAAATTTGTTCCAGTTTAACCAGAAAAAGCTACACATTTCATATGCTTATGCAAAATACAAAATGGGTTATTGCTACCACAGTGAGATCAGCAATGAAAAAGAACCTTGACAATTAAAAGAAGTTAGAATTTCAGCTAAAAAAAGGAGTAAGCTTTCTGGATAACCCAAAGAATTTCTAGATTTCTGTGCAGTGACTTTGAAAATGTTATGAATACAAGGTAATTTTCAAGATATGTTTATTGGAACATATCAGGGATAGATATCCAACTTCAATAGTTTACTTGCGTCTATTAATATATAGGAAAAATCTCTGTAATTTCATCTAAAATATCCTCTGTGGTATCGAGTAACTAACTGAAAATTTTTGTCTTTCACATATAGGGAAACAAGATTTTTTAAAAAAAAGGTATTTTCCTTTTCATCTCCATCATAAAGAATCATCAAAAATACTTTACGTAACACTATTTACATAATAGTGTCATTTGGAACACTAATAATAGAAAAAGAAATTTGAAAGAAACCTAAATGAAAAAGAAATCTATATAATCCCTTCTTTGGACCAAAAAAAAAAAAAACCCAATCCCAACCAACCAACCAAAAAACCCAAACCAAACAAAAACCACTAAAGCTTATTTATTCTGAATGTATGTCCTTCCAGATTATTTACAACATCTTCTGTTCAATACACTTAGCCTAGTTATGCAAAATTGAATACTGAAAAGGTTATAATTTACAGATCTAAATCCATTCTGTATCCACAGAATCACAGAATATCATAGAATATATCTGATTGGAAGAGATCTCAAAGATCATCCAGTCCAACCCTCAACCCAGAACTACAGGGTCAACACTAAACCATGTCCCTAAGTACCAGGTCTATGTGTTGCTTGAACACCCCCAAGGATGTCATCTGCACCACTGCCCTGGGCAGACCATTCCAATATTTGATAATTATTTCAGTGAATAAATATTTCCTAATATGTAGCCTAACCCTCCCCTAGAGCAGCTTGTAACCACTTCCTCTAGTCCTGTTGCTTGTCATCAAGAAGCATCTGGTGCCCTTCTCACTCCAGCCTCCCTTCAGGTAGTTGTAGAGAGCAATAAGGTCTTCCATCAGGTTCCTCTTCTCTAGATTGAACAACCCCAGCTCCATCAGACACTCTTTGTAAGTCATGTGCTATAGGCCTTTCATGAGCCTCATTGTCCACCTCTGGACACACTCCAGCATCTCAATATCCTTCCTATAGTGAGTGACCCAGAAATGAATACAAAACTCCAAAATATACTTGATGTATTTATCTGTATTGCTTTAGAATACTTCCAAGGAACTGTCATTATTGTTTTAAACCAAAAGTAACAGTTTGCAAAAGCAGTTTCACATAGCATTTTCAAAATTTCTTTTGCTGATGTGAAAAATACACCATGTGCATGGTTTGGAGCCCATCTAACCAAATGCAGACAGCTACCCATCCTAATATCATATTCTAACCAGTGGTAAAAAGAGGCACTGAAAAATTAGGCCCTAAAATTGCCTCCTTCTTCTGACAGTACAAAAGTAGCATTGCTGGTTAAAATATAGATGAATTAATAGTTCAGATAATGTATCTAACTTAAATTTAGGGGAGATTAATTATGTTTGTATACAATATTTCAACTCATTTTGAATAAGAGTCAAAGACATCAAAGGTATCTCTTTAAATAATCATGAAAACAGTATTCTCCTAATTATGTTCTGAACAACTAGTTGGACCAGATTTTTAAAAAATATTTTTGTAATTAAAATATGTAATGTAGGCTCAATAGCTTTACTTTATGAACAAGTGCAAGAGAGGATTTTTCATTCTCTGAAGATGTACTAGCCCTTAGAAACACTTTAGCTTTGCATTTCTTGTTTTATTGAGAATCACTTGAAGTTAATTGATGACACTGATTCAAATACTAAGAACTCCTGAAAACATTTTTATACCTGGAGTTTAGAGTTATTTAAGTGACTAAGTTAACATATAGGTTATGAACTCTAGACTCTTAGATCTGAATATTCTGGCCTTACATTAGTACTAAATAATTTCTTAAAAACATACAATAAACATAAAAAAGTTCTGATCTCACCAGATGTGAATTCCACCTGTTGGGGAAAGAGAACACTTAGTATTTGCAGAATTTACTTTGAATTTTCAGAGCCTTTCACATATAGGATTGATTTTTATTTACCATTAACTTAAAGACTACTTTTTAGGCTTCATATCACAGAGTTAAAAAGACAAGACTTACTGTGACATTAAAGCTGTCATGAAACAACAAAACAAGGTTTCTTTCTGACTCTGTTTGGGCACGCAGACACAGAAGGCTGTGTGATTGCTATTGAAACATATCTGTGGCTCCCTGACATTTGTATAGCTATTTATATTCACTCTTTTGAGGAGATTATAATATACAATAAGCCTTAGATACCTCAAGGGAATTTTTGGAGGCTGATGTCCGCACTAGTACATACTTCACTGGTTAGGAATATTTGTTTCAGTACATGCCATTGCTGACCTCATGACCATATTTACTTGTTTTTCAAGTTGCACTACAGAACCTCAGCAGGTTTTTTGTGAGAATGCTGCATGGAGTGAAGGTACATAGGCAACAGGACATCCCATAATCACAGCTCTTAGCGAAAACATACTTTCTTTGCATTATAGCTATAGCTGTTGATGGGAACATGCCACTGTATTTATATTCAGATGTGAAGTAGTTTCTTTTGACAAAGAATGTGGTGATTTGGATATTTAGAGTTTACCTGGGATTAAGTCAAGAGATACAAAATTTAGAAAATAGAAATTCTGTGATAGTCATTAAATGTACAAACTAAATAATCAGCAACCATTACAGTCCAAGAGGTCAGATGGGCAGGATGAAGCTATTAGTCCTGAGAACACAATGTTGACACCATATGCGCTAAGGTTTAATTCAGACTAGTTCTCATCACATCTTTTGGACTGTGCCTGTTAGTGTCAGAGTCCCATAATTTCTAGCCAGGTTCTTTTTCCAAGCATAGAGGATGTAAAAACAGCTGATACTATATATGATTTCTGATTTAGCAGACTGATAAAAAATATATTTTATAACACAACACAAATGTAAGTTACACTTAGCAATACATACACACACATATATATATATATAAAAATTGTAATACACAGTTCGATCACACCACCAATGTGCTTCCTATTACCAGTCTCAGCAATATGTTCATTGTTACCACCCTGTATTCCCTGTGTACAGGAAGGAATATGTAAGTTGAAGCCAGCTCAAGCCCATTGCTCTTTGAAATTATTTTATTAGTTGCTCATTTTTATATTCTGTATGAAGCTTATCCACACATTTACTATCCCCTATGCTAACTAAGTGAGACTTTTATACTCATTAAGTGAACTGAAGGAGAACACCACTACCAAGTGCATTGGGTGCAGATCTGGGATAGCTTTAGTTACATGCCACCTGAAAGATATCCAGTTTAGAAGCACAAGACTATCTGGTAATTTAAATGAAAGAGGAGTAAATGAAGGTGATCAGAACATGCACTAAAAAAGTCACACAAAACTAAAACTGAAATATACATACATCTATAGAACTAATCTCCAACTTCCATGGCCCCTTAACTATTAACAGAGAGAGGGAGACTGAGAGTGGGAGGTGGAAAGAGAATTAGGAAGAATTGTCATGCATGTTTTTGTTGATCTTATTTTTCCTTAGGTTTCTACTTATGATCATGGTTGAAAATGAGATGCATTACTTGGTGCAGCTGTTGCTACAGGTTAAAGTGATTATTGCAGTTGGTAACCAGAATTAAAAGACCAGACAGACCAACTTCTGAAATAGATAATTAGAGATTATCTATCTCTAGATATCTAGATAGATTATTAGAGACTACTATTCAGTAGTCCTGATTTTCCCTATATATTTGGCATCCCAGACACTCCTGATCCAAGTATTAAAGGCACGTAGTACTATTAAATGCATGTAGTACTTTTTATTGACGGCAGTATGAACTGTTTGCTACCCTAGGGCTGCCTGAAATTAAGCACTATCATGTAGATGTAAGTTACACATCTGACTGGATCTGATCACAGTCAGCTGCAGTGGGGCAGGTAGACAGCTTAGATAACATCATTTGTTCTGTCTTGAACATGACATTAAATAATGAAACTTACAATATGGAGGAGAAGTAGGACTAACATTGTGCTGGTGGACAGAACTTGAGAAATAAAAGGCCTATTCCTTTAAGTTCACGTGCACTTTTAATTTTGTTTCATTTGGAAATTTAAACTGTAAAATGTGAGGTAACTTACAAATAGTGAGTAAGGAAAACCTATTGATGCAGACAGTGTTCTTAGTTAAGCAGAAGTGTAGACAAATGATTACTTGGAAAAGGACTTTGATTGAAAAGGACACTGTCTTATTACATGGACAATGATTTTGACCTGAAGATTGGATTACTGTTTGATATCATTAAAGAGTTGATGTTCTTCTGTTTGTTTTACAGTTTATATTTAACATGCTACTTAATGAACCTGCTGATTATATCTATGGGATGTGTGAGGTTAACTTATGTATACTGAAGCGTATTATGACCATGTGTTAATAGCAGTATTAGCTGCCTTACTGTTATTGACCTTTAGGTTCATATTTTGAAGAATTGCAACTGCCAAGATTAATTTTTCATGTTTTGTTGTTGTTTGCTGTCATTTTGTTTTCACAAAATTGAGAATAATCTCTTTCAATAGTTGCATTTTCAAGTACAAATTTAATTGAATGTCCTCAATTATCCCCATTGCTTAGGTTCAGAACTATAAACACTGTGCACCTGCAGATATAGTTCAAGAGAAGCATTATAACTTACTCTTCTGAGTTGTGTGCTTGGTTGCTTAATTTTCCACCTGTTCATAAAAAAAGGGTTTTTGTTTGGTTTGAGGCCAATTGACATATTTTAATGAAAAAAAAAATAGATTAGAGGCTGTGAAAAGGAAAAAAATGGTAATGTCTACTTCACTCATAGGCTTGCTGAGATGGATGAAAACAAGGACACAAACATAGATAATGTAGAGAGTCTCTCTTTCTGGGAGTTGGTGTGTCTTCTGGCTTTCTGCTGTGTAACCCAACTAATCATTCTGCTTCTAACCCCCTTTGCCGATCCTCCAAACTCACCTTGCACAAAAGGCAGACTCTGGGATAATGTAGAGGGGTGGAAAGAAGGTGGAAGGGTGGTTGGGAGCCCCTCCTGGGGACTCTGATTTCTGGGAGGGGTATTGTGTTTCTGTATTACCTTTAATTGGTATATTTCTGTAAATATTTATGTATATTGTGCATGTANGCAACCTACCGATGGGCACAGGATAGGTCAATTGACTTATCCATGGACTCTATCACCCAAGTCATTCATGACTGTGACATTTGTGCTGCTATTAAGCAGACGAAGCGAATCAAGCCCTTATGGTATGGTGAGCGATGGTCCAAGTACAAGTATGGAGAAGCCTGGCAGATTGGCTATATCACTTTACCTTGTTCTTGTTCTGGACCATCCAGGTGCAAATCCTAGACTTATTACAGAAGAAAGTCTCTGTAAAGTAGTGAATGGCATCATTTGAATTTTACTAAATATTTTACCTTGACTTAATTATTTATTTAAAAAATAGTATCAAGTATCAATGTTATAAATAGCTGCAGGTCATATGTTCTAAGACAATTGGGATGTGACAGAATAAATGATTAATTATGATACTTCACCAATGAACAGATACTTAGGGAAGAAGCCTCTCCTTTTTCTTGACATGTCTCTCATAGAGTATATTTTTATTGTAAAAGTGAGTTGAAATTTCATTGTTTTTTGTTCAGACCACAGTATCTTTTATTATAGCCCATCTTTTTAGATGGGTATGGATTTCATTCAATTGACTACCCATAGTCATCAATTGCCATTTGAGATACTTGACATCTTGTACTGGTTTCATCTGGAGTACAGTTAATTATCTTCACAGTAGTTTCTGTGTTGTTCTGTTCTAGATTTGCAATGAAAACAGTCTTTATGACATAAGGTTGTTTTAGTATTGCTGAGCAGTCCTTACACAATGTCAAAGCCTTGCTTATCACATCATGCTGTTAGTAAGTAAACTGGGGTGCACTAGAAGGTGGGAGGTGACACAGCTGGGACAACTGACCCCAGCTGAACAAAGAGATATGCCAGACTCCATGATGTTGTGAATGACAATAAAGCTGGAGGAGAAAGGAGAAAAGGAAGACATTCAGAGTTACAGCATTTGTCTTCCCAAGTAACCATTAACACATGATGAAGCCCTGTTTTCCTATTGATGGCTGAACACTTGTCTGCTGATGGGAAGTAATGAATTAATTTCTCATTTTACTTTGTGTGCTTTGCTTTTCCTTTGCTTATTAAATTGCTTTCATTCTATCTCTTGAGTTTTCTCACTTTCATCCTTACAATTGTCTCATCCACACCACTGAAGAGGATGAGCAAGCAGCTGTATGGAGCAGAGCTTCCAGTGTAGTTAAACCACAACATGTTTACACGTATGACCGAGGCACGTGCTCTTTTGTAGTAGCATCTAAATGACAAACAGAACAGATTTAGGTATCTCAAGTGAAACTCCCATGTGTGGGCAACTGAATATCATATGTGTCTGTCCAGTGTTTGGTCAAAGAAAAATGCCTTTCTTCCTTAAAAGGCATAATCTGACCATTCTATCTTTTCAAGTGCTTCACAAGAGGCTTCATATAAGAAAACCAAAACCAAAAGCCACCATATAGCCTCCAAAAAATAAAACCTGTAGTTTTCTCTTTTTTTTTTTTTCTTTTAAATAAATAAGTAATTTCATGACATCATCTTCTGAACATTTGAAGTGTATATGCTTTAGGGAGGAAAATGTATCAGTGTATCCCTTTGAGTCAGAACATGGGTTGTCAAAAAAAACCCCAAAACAACAACTTAGACTTTTGCAACAATCTAAAGATTCTTCAAACCCCGTTTTAAAAATTAATTTAGGTACAATCATGTCCTATTTTTGGGGAGGGGAAGGGAAGAGGGGTTGGTCATGCTTGTATGCATCCAATTTGCAAATGTACGGTTCTAATTGGCTTTGCTCAAGTGCTGGGTTAAGCAAAGGTCTCAGATAGTGGAATACTCATTAAACTGTTATTTGACATTGCTTCCTTTAAAGAAAATAAGGAGGGGGGTAACACAAAATTGCAACCTTTGTTACTAAATAGCAATGAAAGCACTGAGAAGCAGCTTTTAAAATAATTGGCACAATATGTTGATGGTTAAAACAAAAAAGAAGAGAAAAGCGACTAATCAAAAATGTTGAATGCTAAAAATATTTTTCTCTTTACTTATAAATACTCTTAGACACAAAGCATCATATTAACTAATGATTTGCATTTGCACAGTGCTTTTTTATCTATGCGTCTCTCTTTCAGAAATAGAGGTCCAGGGACAAGCTTAGACAGTAAACCTAGGAGAATCAAACCCCCCTAAATATAAGCAAGATTCAGGATTTATATTTGAAGAATTCTCTGTGAAAGAATGTCATTGGACTTTAAAACCTATACAGGTATTACCTTTTTTTGCTTATATCTGCTTATTTTGAACTAAGGGATCTCTACAAATATTAGTTTGGTACCTGAATTAGTTGAGGCAGTTAATGAGACAGGAATTATAAACTATGTATTTATTTTTATTCCAAAAAGCCCCACTCACAAACTATACACAAACTAGTTAAATTTGGGTTCTAATTCATTTAGGAAAGTCTTCACAAGGATGCTTATAGGCATTTTAGTAATTTAGGAGAATTGAAAAATTGGAAAAGGGTTAGCCACAAAATAGCTTTGCCCCACTTATAAACAAAAGGCAGCCCGGAGCCCTAGGGAATGTCCGTTCTACTCATGGCAGTGAAGTAGGGATTTTGAGATGGTCCCTTGGCTCCTCTGAGGCAGTGTCTTTTGTGGCAGTGTCTGGAACTGCAAATTATAATCCAGCAGTGGATCAATGTGGCACATAGTCCAGTGTGAGTAAACCCACCAAAGTGATTGTAGACACAGCTTCCACAAGGCAAAGGTCGTGAAGCAATGCAGGGAAAAGCTGGGCTGCTCAGCAGTGTTCCCATGAATGGTGACGGTTTACGGTAGAGGCAGGTCTCTCCAGCAGGAAGTCAGGATGTGGCGGTCCAAAAGTGAGGACTGAGCGCTTTCTTATCACCCTTCTTTCAGATGCTCCTCAAGATTCTACTCAAGGACCACCTAGGCAATGTCCCTTCTGGTAAACTTGAAGCACTTATGTTTCCAGGTAGTTCAAGCCCAAGACAAAGCTCTCTATTCATCCAGACCAGTCTTCTTCCCTGACAACTTGTCATTCAGCACATGGGTAAAGCCTGCTCCTGGGCATTTAAGATTTTCTTCTTGAAGTGTGTCCAGCCTTCCTGGACTCCTTTACTGTAGGGAAACATTCTGTATTAACTAGACATGTGAGCAATCCAGGTTGTGCTAACTGCTAAATTGTAAGCTGAAGTTTCACGGTCTACATGAAAAGGGCCAAGGACACCACCTGCAAGCGGCCCCCAGAGGAATGAGAAACAAGGGAAGATCAAAAGCAAAACAAAGGGTGTTCTGAACAGATAGCGATGCACCAACCGCCTGGTTCCCTCGCCTTAAAGACTTACACCAATTAGAGAATTCCACAATAGTTTGCATCTGGGTGATTTGGGCCAGCTGCTTGGAGCAACAGCTTGTTCCTTAATGATTTGGACCAATTGCTTTGTGATGGGCTGGCCTGAGCAGTCTGTTAGAATGGTATATAAATGCATGTTCATATTCAATAAACGAGCAAGACCTAAAATCATATTGGTATCATGTCTTGACTCCGGGACGCCTTGACTCCGACACTTTACCCTTGAGAATTGCCTCCCAAGGGTTTTTGTCAATTAGGCTCCTAAACAGATCAAAGTCTGCCCTCTGGAAGTTCAAGGTAGCAGTTTTACTAACAACTCTCCCCTATCTTCACTTCTTCAAGAATTGAAAACTATCATTTTATGATCACTATGCCTGAGACAGCCTCCAACCACCACTTTCCAAACAAGTAATAAGTCCAGGAGAGCACCTTCCCTAGTTGGTTTCGTCACCAGTCACATCAGGAAGTTATCCTCCACACGCTCCAAAGGACACACACTTTGGGACTGTTCTCTCTCTGCTGTATTGTATTTCCAGCAGATATTTAGGAAGTGGAAGGATAAGGGGGAGCGATTGTGAAATTTCTCCCAACTGCTTATAGAATATTTTGTCCACCTCTTCATTCTGGTTGGGTGGTTGGTAACAGACTCCCATCACTATACCAGCTTTGTTGGCCTTGCCCCGGGTCCTTACCCACAGGAACTCAACCTAGTCATGACACAAAGAGTCATCCAAGTGAATTTATTCATACATTTATTAATCCAAATACATTTATTCATATTTTCTTGACCTAGACACCATGAAGGTGAATTATAAGCAGGGACACTAGAAAATCACAGGTCACAGATGATACACTCCTCCTTCTGTTCATTTTTCATATATGTGCAGTGTTCTAAGATGGACTTGTGATATTCAAATCATAAGACTTAATTAGAATCCCATATTTCCATAGTCAGTATCTTAAAAAAAAAAAAAACACAAACCACAGCTAGAACATGCTGATAACTTTTATTCATGGTTGTTCTAAAGAAACAGATGCAAAGCTGTAATCGACCAGTTTGAATTTAAAAAAAAAAAAAAAGAAAGAAAGAAAGAAAGAAAGAAAAAGAGAGATAAGGGCAGCCAGAATATTTCAAAATTCCAAGATAGTCTGGAATTCTTCTGTCTTTCGTTTGGTTCGCGTTTCTTCTTGCAGCTTCTGAGGGTCTTCCTCTGAAGTAACATCAGAGGCAGTTATGTACCCCAAAGAATGAAATACTCAGTGAAGAACCATTTTAGTTATGCATTCCTTTAATCCTGAGGCTGAATAATTTCATTTATGTTTCGTATGTTTAATGTTAAACTAATCAAAGGTATGTCTAACCTGTAATAAACTTTCCTTTGGTGTTCTCCTACTGGGATTCAAAATCTAGAATATTACCCGTTGACAACATTTCTTTATCAGAAGGGCAGCTGTCCATGAAATTTTGTATGGGAAAGTATATACATGTAAAATTTACTACCGTTTTAGGTTTATTATTGGGGTACAAAGAATTCAGTAGGTGCAATAGCAGGGTAGATTTTACTTAGAGCAATGTACAATATTTCTAAAGTCCTTAGGGTTGAACATTGTCTGTATGAATATATCTAATGGCAGCAACAGTTGAGAATCTATTAAATTACATGACTGAATTCATTGTACTGGGAAATTCATATTTAATCTTAGTCTTATATTATGTGTGCAGTCAAGGGAACTGGACAGCCACCCTTGTATGTCTGTTTTGTGTTTGTTTCTAAAGGCAGAAATAGCCTTTCTTCTTGTTGTTGTAAAGCAAACTGACACATATCTCAGATGCACTGAATATTTATTTGTATTTTCTTCCTTCATCTGCACTAGGAAGAAATAAAAAGTTATGGTTGTATTTTCATTGTTTTCATCTGGCTCTGAATTGTCTTCACATGCATTCCACAGACTTACTATGTTGTTTCTAGACATTATCATCTGAGACACTGTACCAGGATATTAGGAAAACTGACTCAGGAATTACCTCTATTATTCAGAAGAAGAAACAGTTTACTCTGTCTTTTTGACAGGAATTCCTGGAAGTCAAATCTACCAGGGTTCTTAAAGCTTAGTTTCAGTTTATAAGATATCTAGATAACATGATTAATCATTCTCAAATAAAGTAATCTGTACATTCAAAATGTTGACTATGTTTAAAAAAAATACATATATAGCAAAAGCTCAATTATTAGTACTCCTTAAAAGCTTCTTTTGAAGTAGAAGGGAGACAGCCCCACCTAAAATTCATACCTTTCTGTATGTGAAGTGTGCATATCATTAGATAGATTAGTTGAATAATTCTAATTATTATTTGTATGAGGAGTTCTATTGAATTTCAGATAGTTTGTGCTATAGGAGTACTAAAAATATACACTTTCATTAATAAGAATCCAATTTCAAGATTTAAAGTCTAGAAAGCAAAATGAAGATGGCTCTAAAATAACATTTTCTAATGCTGAAACATAAGGTCATATATCCTTAGTCTATGACATTGTCTAACACCTAAGCTCAAGTCAATTACAGAATCACAGAAAACATTCATTTGTAAGAGCCCTCAAAAATCATCCAGTCCAATCTTTGATCCAGCAACCATGGATGGTTTCAACATAAATCCATGTCCCTAAGTGCTCTAGGTCCACATGCTGTCCAAACTACATCATGATGTACATATTGAGAAAAAAATATGTAAAGAACCTTCTATCCTTAATTCATGCATCCTCAATTTTATAAACTCTTTCATGAATTAAGAATTCTCATATCCCTAGATTTCTCTGAGAATAATTCCTCTGAGTCTGTCTGATGCTGTCCTAAAAAAGTCATCTATGGCCTTAAAGTGTGCCCTCAGTTCTTTTGATGAATCAGTTTATTTATTCAGATTCACAAAGCAAGACTTATCAAAGATATTGATGTAAGATTCATCTCACCTTCAGAAATTAATTTAAGCAAATTGTCTAGGCTCCCTTAAAATGAACAGATACAGACTGCATCTGCTACTTCACATTTCCATGGAAAGATACGCACCCAGAAGACAGTCCTGTTCTGTCTCAGATTAGAATGTCACTGTCCATCTCTTTAACATACTAACATCCCAGAATGTTAACCCAGCTATAGCCACAGTTGCTTCCATAATTTGCCTAGCCTGTGATCATTCATTCATTCACAGGATTTGTCTGTTTTTCATTCTCTGTCATGGGAGTCTAGAGTATTAAACCTGAAACCTAGTCCAAAATGGTTAAAGCTAGGTAATCACCTAACAAACTATATAAATACAGATTATAAAGACCTCAGACATCCATTTGATCATCTCTTTGAAAACTGGAAGAGAAGTATTTGGCAAGACCAAAACCTACTTCAAATATCTATTAGGGTCTGTTCAGTATCATGCTTTTAAATGTCCACTGTAAGAAATCCTATTATCTTTCTTGAGAGGCCATTTCTGTGCATAAAATCTTACTGTTTCAAAAGCTGTAAATTCTAATTTAAAACTTCTTCTCTAAAGAATAAACATTTATATTCATTCCAGTGACCACAAAGCACAATGGAATCTGTGGGGGAAAAGTGCTTTAGTGAGGACCTACTTTTATGTATTTCTATTAATTTTATTTTTTCTTCATAAAATTTTCCTTTTATACACATTTCCCATGCTCCACCGCATTCTTGTGTCTGGCTGCTGGGCTCTGTTCAGTTCTCCTTTATCCTTAAACTTTCCTGCCTGAAACTGGAAAAAGTACTTTGGCTGGAGCCCTTATCGGTGTTGAAGAGGGAAGGAAAGTTTACCTAATGAATCTCATTTAAAATTTTATTTCTTTAAGTGTAGAGGAAGAATGTACTTAATAATATCAGGACAGAGCACACAGAATGTAATAGCCTATGTGCTAGGTCAACTGAGATGGATTTCGTCCAAGACTTTAACGAGAAAATATTTTAGTTTCCTAAGCATAGGTGTCTAGTGCCTTCTCAGATGCTTAAGAGTAGCTTTGAATACCTTAAAAAAGACCTTTGCTTCTTCATCTACAGTCACACCTTCCCTGTAATTACCATGTCATATCTGTCAGCCCCACAGGAATATAGCTCATAGCATCTTGAATACCTACCTGTGGCATTTGAACTGATCTTAGTCTGCATTTATATTGATCATATGCAGAAGTAAAATGTAGAGTGAGATGGATCACTCTCTGGGCTTAATCACTTAGCTCACTTGGGGTTTACTAAAGGTTAATCATTTTAATCAGATCCAAACCCCTGTATTGTAGACATCAAAATTTTAGGTAAGAAGCCATTCCCCCTAGGAAAATTCTTTCTTACTAATTAAACAGACAGCTAGTACTTAGAGAAGCTTTTCATTTGTGTTAGCGTATTGTTTTGTTTTGTTTTTTGTTTGTTTGTTTGATGGGGTTTTTTAAAGAAGAGTTTAAGTAAACTGCAGAATACATGACCCTTGAAGCAATTATTTTTTTCCCAGCTCACTTTTATATAGCTATATGTTATTTGGAAGATTTCTGGCCTGTACAAAAAGTAAAAAGAAAACACTATCCCTGAGAGACACGTTTTTGCTAAAGAACTCTTATTTATTGTTTATACTTTAAATATATATTTTAAACTTTCTAGCACTCTTTGGTAATGCAGGTTCATTCTATTTATACAGGAATCCATCTAGCAACATGGAGAGGTGAGAACTTTTAAAAAATCTTAATGGATAATTTTCTAACACTTCTTCCAAAACTTACCTCATTATATATAATTATTTTAAGGTTTTCATTTTTGCGCAACTTGTGCTGCAAATATCAACACAGAATATACAGGATTTTACTCATCCTAAAGTCTTGTTTAGATGGATATTGAAATATTCTTTTTTAATGGGTTTCTCAGTGTATTTCTTGTAGGCATTTTACTTTCTAAAAGTCTCAGTGGTTTACTAAAGGTAATGGATACACTACATAGGGGACCAACACTATGTCTGTTAAAACAAAACCCAATTATCATAAAATGTCATAATTAAGGAATAGCAAATGTATCTAATAAAAATGCTCAGATGCCAAAGAGACTGAACTTCTGATGTTTGTAGACTAGGCGAAATGTGTTCTGAAAGATAGATGAGAAATGTTTGCAGACATAGAAGGTTACTTGTTGCTTTAGTTATTCCCCAAAGTTTTGGTAAGTATGGAGTCAATTGGTTTATAAATGCTGATGTGTCCTTGGTCTGAATGGAGATAAATATTCCTACTAGGTCCTGCAGATTCAAAGAGAGAATATTCGCTCCAGTCAGATATCACAGATATACATCTAGCATCTGCCTGAGTAAAAGATTTGCATTTGGTGAGCATAGAGTAAGTTGCTGCATATGAGTCTCTGCTAGAAGATCAGATGAGCCATTTCTTATTACTTCTATAGAACTTCTATAGTTCTATAGAACTCATTAAATGTTTCTTCATAGCTAGAGACATTCATGTCTCTTTGTCAGAGAATGACAGTTGATCAGTTATTTCCAATGAAATACTGGGACTGAAACTATTTGATTAGATCAAATTAAATTCTGAGAGGACTGTGAGACCTCTATCAAGAACTAAGTTAATAGTTAGTAGTGCTGAGTCCTGTGCTTCAGTCCCAAAATCCCCATGCAATGCTATGGACTTGAGGTAGAATGGCTTAAAAGATGCCTGACAGAAAAAGACCTTTGGGTGTTGGTCAGCAGCCACCTGAACATGAGCCAGCAGTGTGCTCAGGTGGCCAAGAAGGCTAACACCATCCAGGGCTGTATCCACAACAGTGTGACTATCAGGAGCAGGGAAGGGACTGTGCCCCTATACTTGTCACTAGTGAGGCTGTGTTCAGTTTTGGGCACCTCACTACAAGAAGGACTTTGAGTTGCTGGAGTGTGTCCAGAGAAAGTCAGGTAAGCTTCTGAAGGGCCTGGAGAACAAGGTTTATGAGGAGCAGCTGAGGCAACTGGGATTGTTTAGTCTGGAGAAGAGGCTGAGGGGAGACCTCACTGCTCTCTACAACTAAAGAAGATGTATTGAGGTGGGGGTTGGTCTCTTCTCTCTAGTATCAGGTGATAGGATGAGAGGAAATGGCCTGAAATTGTGCCAGGGGAGATTTACATTGGATATTAGGAAAACTTTATTTACAGAAAGAGTGGTCAGGCATTGAAGCAGGTTACCCAAGGAAGTGGTGGAGTCATTGTCTATGGGGGTGTTTAAAAATACTCAAACATGTCACTTCGGGTTTAGTGACCATGGTGTTGTTAAATCAATGGTTGAACACAATGAATGTTTCTGTTGGCTCAAAGAGTGCCCTCTGAGGGGCGAGGGTGCACAGAGTACTCTGTGTAGATCTGGGGGTTGTGCTGCTCTGCCCTGTGCCTAGCGCAGGGAATGGTGAGGAGAAAAACACGGGGATATTTCCAGGGAAGCAGGAGAGGGCAGGGGCTGGAAGAAGGCACACTGTCCTCATTGATCTGCTTGGCCCCATGCCTTGGCAAGTGATAGCAGCAAGTGGCAGTGGCCATGTGGCACAGCCCTGCATCCCGCTGCAGCCTGTGTGCCTACAGAGCTCTGCGGCAGGCAGCCTGTACCACTGCCCCAGCATAGTTCGGTTCCCACCGCTGCCTGCATCCCTGACAAAAGCCACTTGGCACCGCTCTCTTTTGCATTGCCTGTGGCCTAGAGAAGACCATGTGACACCTCCCTGCTCCACCATCACTGCCAAGAAATTTGGAACTGCTCCTGCAGTAATGCCACAATTTCAAGCCAGGGAAATAGTGATATCCTGTCTCTTTGATATATGTTTTTTCCACTGCTTTTCTCCCTCTGCACTACCCTTCTCCCTCTGCCATGGTTTCAACCTAATAAACCCAGTTCATTAGCTGTTTGGCATACTTTCACCTTCATTTACTCCAAGAGAATTATTTAAACCTCAGTACAGCCACCTCTACCCACTCCTGACGGGAGTTGGTAAGGGGAATACTGGGTGGTGCAAAGGTTTTTTTCCAACCAAACCAATTCTATGATTCTATAGGGAGATAACGCTATTGGGTTATGCAATAAAACTCATCAGTTTATCCACAAAGTAGCTCAGAAATGGTAAGAGGAAGACCTGGACTAATACCTTTCAAAGCTACTCCAAGAGTTTTCACAAGGGGTCATCAGCTCATCAAGTACTCAACTACAGAAATCACATGCAAAATGGCAAGTAGGAATCCAAACTAAGACTTCCTGCGGAACATACATTCTGTTTAGATGCCTTCTAGGGCTGTCCCAGATCTTCAACCTTATTGTCCAGGCATGGGACCCATTGTAGAGAGTTACTGGGAGCAGCTCTACGGATAAACATTCAAATTTTGTTGCTTAGGGGTGTAAGACACTCTATGGGATGCAGGGAAAAAGCAGATCAGCATTGCACAGGACTTCTATTTAGAAGAGGAAGGGATAAGGGAAAGGACACAAGGAAGGAATTTAGGTGATTTTGGAAGGAGCAAGTATGGGAAATAGAAGGTTAAGCTCATAAGAAGGACTGGTTACATGTAAATAGCTGGCTAATCAGTAAGTGCACTTGCCTAGTTACCTCCTGTATCTGACCAGTGCAATTTGCCCTACTTTATTATTAAACTGCTTTCTAACTCATTCCTAGGTAAGGACTCTCCATTTGATATGTGTGTACATGCACAGGAATTGGGATGGGTAGTATGAGGGTATGAGTGCAGCAATCATAGTCAGAATTGGAATCACAGATGTCCATATATTTGATTTAGGAACTGGGGCTAATGCAAGTGGACAAGGTAGGTAGGTACAGGATTGGTAGCAAGTATCAAGCATAGTCAGCTGGTGGGTAGGTGAAATGACTGGGATCAAGGGAGTGGGTAATTTTTTATCTTAGCCTGTGTGTCTTAGTACAGGGAGACTGATTACTGGGACCAGAGAAGTCCTTCCCAATTGTAGGTTTGTGAAATGGTCTGTACCAGCAGCAGGAGTCAAATTGCAGCCTTAGCAACTTAAATGTCCAGATGCCAGAAACTGGTGAGGTTGAGCTCCATGCACAGATATTGGAATTAATAGAGAAGGCTCTGGAGAGACCTTAAAACAGCCTTCAAGTACCTGAAAAGGGGCTACAGGATAGCTAGGGAGGGACTTTTTACAAGGGGTTGCAGTGACAGGATGAGGCACAATAGCTTTGAACTGCAAGAGAGAGGATTTAGCCTAGAGATTAGGAAGAGATTATTTACAGTGGCACTGATTGCCCAGGGAGGTTGTGGATGTGTCCTCCCTGGAAGTGTTCAAGGCCAGATTGGACAGGACCTTGAGCAACCTGGACTAGTGGAAGGTGTCCCTTCCTATGGCAGAGGAGGATTTAAACTAGATGATCTTTAAGGTCTCTTCCAACCCAGCCCACTCTATGAATCTGTACTAGAGTGTCTGGGTCCAGCTGCTGGAGGGATCCATAATTGTGTGTGTGTGTATGTCTGTCATGTCTGTGACCCATGTAACTGGCTATATGTATATGGATACACGTGGTGTGTAGTGTGCTTGGTGTGTATGTATGTTGAGAACACATCTGCAACCTCACTATCGGCTGGACCAGAAGACATGGAGCAGTGCCCACCTCACCTCTCTCATGCTGTCAGTTATATTTTCCTCTAATCTATAATGCCCTCCAAAACTTACAATGAATTTTCAGCATTAGCAGGCATTTTAGAGCCAGTTCTGGGCTGTAAAAGGGCCTTCTCTTTAAAATAGAAGGTAAATTTATATCCCAGGATATATATGTGTGTGTGTGTGTATGCTTAAAATAAGAAATACACTATGCAGATAAATCAGAGAAAACAGCAACAACAAAACCAAACCACAAACAAACAAAAAACCCCAAACCAATCAACCAACCAGAAAAAAAATTAACCAACAAAACAAACAAATAAACAAAACCCCAATAAACAAACCAAAACCCAAACAAAAAACAAACAAACCAAAAGTCTGGAACCAGAGTCTTTGCTGCCCTTTACATTCAGACCTGAACACTTGACTCAGATGTTCTTATTTTCTACCTTGGGTTTTATTTTGGCATTTACATTTGTCAGAAATGACAGATGACACAGTATGTCAGGTCTCCATAATCCCCTTTGTTGTGGTATCTTTTGTAGTTTACGCAAATTTGTTTTGTGGAGAGATACTAGAGAATCTCCACACATACCTGTGAAAGCTGCCAAACAGCATTTCAGCTACTAAGTTACTAAAGAAATTCCTAATAGAAAGAGACAAACAAACATTACAGTTCTAAGGAAAGATAAAGTATTTCACAGTTTCAAAGGACTTGTCTGTATTATGAAAAAAAAAAGTGTTTCAATATCAAGGATTTTTTTTTCTGGTTTTATTTTGTTTCATTTGTTTCCCCAATGTTATCTAGATATTGTCTAAATCATTTATAACCTTAACTTTACTGATTTTTAGTCAGAATCAGTGAAGTCTTACTTTGGTGAGAAATACTCCCAGAGGGAAAGCTTGGAAACTAGAATTTGAACCAGGACACCTGCATGGTTAAGTAAGGAACTGCTAACCAAACTTGAGTGGAAGAAGAAAGTCTACAGATCATGGAAGGAGGATGCATTCCTGTGTGATCTGTGTGACCCTGCTCTGGCAGAGGGGTTGAACTAGGTGATCTTTCAAAGGCCTTTCCACCCCCTGACATTCTCTGATTCTGTGGTTCTTTTCTCCTTTATTATTCTTTTCTTTGCTGTGTTCTGAGTCATTTCAACACTATCTCACCAAGACAGCACTTGAATCACTCATAGGACACCTCATGGCATGCAACATACATTAAAATTTGTTAAAGCATTAGAACCACGTTTAGAGGCAGAAAAATCACAGAATCAGAGAATTACTTTGTTTGGAAGACTCCTTTGAGATCATTAAGTTCAATTGTTAATGTAGCACTGACAAGTCTCTACTATAACATCCCTCAACACCTCATCTACACATCTTTAAAATACCCAGGGATTTAAAATACCAGGGATGGTAAATCCATTGCTTTCCTGGACAGCCTGTTCCAGTGTTTTACAGCACTTTCTGTGAAGAAAAGATGTATCATGGTGTTTGTTCTTTTTTAAAAAGCACTTTGAATTGAAAAGTCAAAAAAAATAGTAATTGCACATTGCATTCATAGCAACAACACAGATTCTTGAGATGTGCTGGGTGTAAAGCTATGTCATGTGGCAGCAGGAAGCATGCTCCATAGTGAGGTTGCTTTCAGCAGCAGGGAGGCAAGCCAGTTCATACCTCTTAAACCTGGCACACATGTATGATTCCTTGTTCTTCTGCCATCTCACAGATACACTAATACTAGTGATCTTTATCAGAGCACTGTGTAGTGGAAGGGGTAATTAATTACTGCAAGAATGGTATTTTTAAAAATATTAATATAGTTTATTAGTATTAAATATTCAGAACTCGCATCACCCCAATCACCAATTTAATAATAATAACAGGTTGTTCCATCATTTATGGAAACTATATACAGGTTATAACAGGATCTAGGAATAACTAATAAATACATAGACATTAATTGAACTCGATTAAACTGGAAGAGAAGGCTTTGCGGTCAGTACGGCTTGCAGTCAATACACTGCTTGCTCACTAGATGGATGCGAGGAGCTCCTTTCTGCTTATGGCAGAAGGCAATTAATGATTAAGAGAGGCTTAAGTATTTACTCACAAAAGTATTATCTGACAGTACCCAAAGCTCATGCCGGGGTTGCTGTTGGTAGCTGTTAGACGCTTTGGAGTTTCCCCAGGCTTCTGGGTGCTGAAGAAAGGAGGCAGATGATCTCTGACCTGGTCTTGGCTCTCTGGATGATCTGTGTTATCTCCAGGGCTTCCGTCTGGGCAGAAGGCTTCCAGGTACAGGCAGATGCTTTGTGGTGTGCAGTCTTGGCATGGATAGAGCAGATATAATAGTGGAGCACAGGTATAATAGCAGATACACCTTGTAATGGCAAAGCACACGCTGTGCTCCCTGCTCATCTCCTTTTTATCCATACAGCCCAAGACTAATGGGCCTTTGGACACAGGATAGCCAACCAAATGGCAGTTTGCAAAGACTGACCATATTAGGTGAAGCCATAGCCTTGCTTTACCCTTTTTAGGGAGGGCAGAACACAGGCCTTACACAAGGCAACCATGGGTACCTTGTTTACCAAAGGGTCTGGGCAGGCCACAGACCCAGACATAGCGGCTCCAGATTCTTTGTCCACTTTCCCATGGCTGCTCTGCCCAAAACAGAAGGAGAGAGAGCAGGAAAACATATCTGGGCAAGCCAGGACATGCACAAGCCTAATTTGGCCTGCTTAGGCTTACCACGACACACTGATGGTAATAATCTCTACCTCAGTATCCTGTGCTCAGTCCTATACAGTTATGCATTGCAAACACATATTAAGACCCATTCAGTAAGCGAAAACCTCTTTTCCCATTTTCCCTCCTCAGTAACAAACTTTAAAATTTATCATTCGGGGAATCTTTTACTGAATTACTCTATGAATCAGCAAGAATGTCGTACAAAGGGAAACTGGAGAATCTCCTGTCACCTGTCTTAAATGACATGGATTTATTTTGTATGATGTCAGAAGCAATTTATATTAATTTAAATTGAAATAACGAAGGAGCAAAGAGGCTGTTGAGTTACAGAGCTGCTGAAGATTGTTTAGATGACAGTAAAATGAAGTCTCACGTGCCTTTTTATTTACTTACAAACTTTTGCTGCACACAAGAATGGGAGGTAGTTAGATCCCTGACTGAAGAACAGCATCAACTAAAACCTCACTGTGCTGCCTTTCTTTGAGATGCAGAAATAACTCTCTTGCTTTCAATAGGGAAGTACTTACTCAAGTGAACCTAAAATGTGAAGAGACAAGATATGTGGGGGAAAAATATTAGCCTGATACACAGGTAGAAAATACTTCTTATGTGTGCCATACATACAACGGGAATTTTATTTACTCTAGCCTGCAGATTCATCTGTTGTATCCTGAGACAGAAAAGTACAGGTTTTTTTCTATATGTCATTTTATCCAGTTCTAATTTGGCCCAGAGATGACAAGAACTGTACGAAGATAGGCCTTTCTACCATTCCACAGTACTTCCCTTCTAGAACAGTACATCTCCAACATATGTTTCATATACCAGACAGAATCTCTAAGGTACTGTTTAGCCAGGGTAATCTCAGAATAAATTAGCAGATCAGAAGCTACACATTGGTGTGTATTTAGGATTTTGAAAAATGACACCACAATCCCAAGTAAAACTCTACAAAATAAAGTCCAACATACTACCATTCTGGAGAATGACTCTATATCAGCTAGAACTAAGAGTATAATTTATCAACATTAGGCTTGATGGGGCATCCAGTGCAGTGTGATTGATTTAAATGTGTAGGTTTTTAATGTTTTGAACAGGTGGCTAACTTATAACAACAGTTTAAACTTTTATAGCATCTTATCATGCTGAGGCAGCTCATGGTGTTTTACAATGACATTAAAATTAAAATTTAATTTATCCTGCAGAGTTAATAATTAGCTAATGTCAGTTAAAAGTCAATGAAAACAAATCAGTTTTAAAATGTAGATTTTAAAAAAGTAGAAAATAGGATTCTCTTTGATGTCAGGAAGCAATGAGTTCTGCCAACCAGAGGCATGGCAGTGGAAAGAGCAAAGAACCTTAAGTGACATTTCTGTGAGGGTTAAAATTTTCAAAGATTGGTTTTGATCTTGGATGCCAAACCTGATTACAACTTTTTTTTTTTTTTTTAAATTTATAAAGCTCTGTAAGATTCCTTGGAGATGGAGTCAAAAGGTAAGTATCCTTTTCTTTAGCAGTTGCTGGAATTTCAGTTTTCTCTCTAACCCAATGAGTTTTGCATTTGTTTCTACAAGTAGCACCATGACAAAATGAAACAATTTCTATGTGGCTTCAAGATGCTTAATTACATGGATTTGAATCCCTTCAGTCTGAATTTCATTTAAATAGTAGGAATACCATTTCCTGACCTCTCTGTTTTACAAGAAAGTGGTACCTTTTATTTTGAAAGGAGGAAGTCAGGTGCATTACTGCAGGAGAAGTTTCTGAGTTATAAACCTGGTCTGACATAACTATAGGATTTAAGTCTTGATCTCCTTTATTACATAAACCTTTCACAGTGTACTGTCTGTTGTGAATCCCATTTAATCCTCCTCGTGTATTGTATAGACAGTTGAGGTATTTAACTAAGGTCTATGGACTGCGCTTGAGAAATTATTTTTGTTTCTGCTCTGAACTATTCATTGGTGATGTTTGTCATTCTCTGTGAACTACTAATAGTTCCTAGGAAATTAATTTATTTTTGATCCCCAAGTCTGACACGGCTAAAGAAAGAACACACATGTTGAGAGACTCAGTGGTTTAAGGTTTCCTTGAAATCTTCCTTCAAGTCAACTGCCTTTTTGGTTTTCATCTGAAAAAAGGGGAAAAAAAAGAATCAGTGTTTTGCTTCCTCATTGATCTGATTCTTGCTTGCATATAGTGCTTGCATGAAGTCAGTTAACCACAGAATTACAGAAAACATCTGGTTGGAAGAGACCTCAAAGATCACCCAGTCCAACTTTCAACCCAGTTTAGGGTCAATCCTAAACCATGTCCCTAATTACCTTTAGGATTGGTCAAAACTGCAAGAAAAAAGGTGAAAAAGTAGCACATTATCCTATATTTAATATAATAATGCAACTATCAGCTGTAATGAAAGATGACAATATGGTTGTTCACATATGTATATATACGTTCACATCTGGAGAGCTTGTTTTTACTACTTGCTATTATTCGTGCTAGTCCAATTAAACTGTCACAGGAGTGCTACGTATCTGTCAAGTCTCATGCATTGCAGGTGAAACTCATGATTGACTCACACTCACTCTTTTCTTCTGCAGCTCTGGTTACATCTCCTCATGGCTACATTGTAAAGTATGTTGGACTTCAGATCATAGAATCATGTAATCAACCAGACTGGAAGAGACCTCCAAGATCATCCAGTCCAACCTATCACCCAACCCTACCCAATCAACTAGACCATGGCACTAAGCGCCTCATTCAGTCTTTGTGAACACCTCCAGGGATGGCGACTACATCACCTCCCTGGACAGCCCATTCCAACGGCAAATCCCTCTTTCAGTGAAGAGCAGAGATGCTGCTGTTCACAGAGAACAGAGGCAGACAGATAAATGAGAATGCTGCTAACTCATTGAAGTGAATGTTTAAAGCACTCCATGCCCCATTGCTGCAAATTACCACCATGCTGTGGTCCTCTTAAAGATGATCCAGCCAAATATTGTTTCAAGTATATGTACAGAGAAAGCTGGGGAAGTTTCCATATTTGCACACTGATATTCCATCTTAATTTATCACATAGGTGTGCATTAGAAAAGAAACAGCAAATAAATAGACCGCTCAAAGTTGCAAACACATAAGAATCTTAAGAGTTCGCGCATATATTAGTGGGAAAAAATATGCAAAAGTATGTGCAGAAGAAACAGCTCTCTGGTTCTTGTCAACCTGCCAACATGGACATTAGTCTTGTAAAGTTTGGGCACCCTGTAGGGTTTTTGTATGTCATCCTAAGTATCTAGTTAGCATTATAAAAATTGACTGATAATAAGAGCAATTAGGTCAAGAGAGAGATCATACCCGTGAAGTGTCTAATGGCAAGATCTTGACAATAGGAGATAGCTGTGCAAGGGAATTATCAAAGAAGATACAAGAATGCATAATTAAGGGGTGATAGAGGTCAGCAATTAGCACTTGGACATTTGTATTTCTTTCCTCAGGGCAGGAGAGTAGAATCAGGGAAGGATTTAAGTTCAAATCTGACATAGAAAGAGGACAAAGGTATTGTTAATCACTACCATGCTTTTAAAATTATTTTAATTTGCAAGTTACGCATTTTATTCAAAATTTTGTCATTAGTGAAATGAAAATATATAGATATGCTTTTATGACTCAAGTATAAATCAGGTTTCTATGTGCATGCTCATTACAAAGACAAAATAAGAGTTAATATGTTAAACTCCTTAAGTACTTTTTGCAGGTACTTGTAGTTTGGGAAGATACATACAGCAAGATAGTTTGGTGTAAATTAAAATGCTTATTAAA
The DNA here is from genome assembly GCA_013399055.1 of Ramphastos sulfuratus. Lineage (NCBI taxonomy): Eukaryota > Metazoa > Chordata > Aves > Piciformes > Ramphastidae > Ramphastos > Ramphastos sulfuratus. The sequence goes on along the minus strand of WBNM01043326.1, from coordinate 97,083 downwards.
TGTCAGTAGTTCTAATAAGTGATTGATATCTAATTAATGTGTCATATGTGATAATTTTTAAATGTTAATTAATGCCTAAAGATTTAATAAGTGCTGCTTGACCTATTAAAACTTACAGACAAAAACTTACAGTAATTGTTTCCTAAATGAAATGCTCAAATAAAGCGTTTAAAGTGTTACCATATGATGCTGACATGGTAGCCAGCTGATTTTATATATGGCCATGATTCAGGAATAAATGTGTGAAGCAGAAGTTCAAAGGTTATCTAGAAAAGAATTGCAGTATTTCCAGTTTCATTGAAAGATTTACTGGCTCCTTCATTCTTTTGAAGTGAGAGATTAATACTGTGGGCTAGATCCTTCTGTAATTTAGACAACAACTGCTGCTGCATTTCTTCATGTGCCTATCAGCAGAGATTGGTCTTCAGCGGTACTCACTGTGATGTCTTAGCCATGGTTATCTCCTGAGCAGGCTGTCAATGATGCTACATTCTGGAGTCCATCCTCACCTCAGAGAGTGCCCAGATCTAAGAGGGATGCAGCCATTAAGCAAAGAGATGGAAACAAAGTATGGTCCAATGATTAGTCATTATAAAGGATGGAGGGCTGCTTCACAGATTTCCAGTGTGGCTGGAACAAAGCCATGCCACTGTTTTAAAGATTCTGTGCCCTAGACTTCCTTTAGTCCTGTGACAGAAGGATAGCATTTTTTCTTCCTGTATCAGTGTTTTGAAGTTAAAAAAATCATTAAGCATTATAAGGTGTTCATATGTTCTGATAGCTGATGTTCAAAGACATGCACATTTCTTTATATTATGGTGGAATGTAACGATCATAGTTTTCAGAGTATTCATGGTAAGTTTAAGAGTCTTCTCAGAATTATCTTTGCAATATTTATATATGTTTATGTATTACATCTATTTTATTAATAAATAATATTATTTATATCTAATATATAGTTAATCTACTTAACTCATGAGCATTTACCTCTTTAGTATCTAAAGTTTAATAGAAAAAATCCTAATTAAAACTTCATTTTAGTACTATTTTATCTGCAATTTTTATAATATTACTCTAGATTAGAATATTAAAATAAGAACAATTCCTGTCTAGTTTTTTCAAGAGTTTGAGCATTTGATACCTTAAATTAAAAAATAAAAAAAAATATTTGTAGTTAGCATCTTGAAAATATTCACATACTTAGCTATTATATTTGATATTCAGGATAAATTCCACAATATTCTGTTTCTTCTAAAGCTCCCCAGTGAGCATGTGTGTATACTCTGTCATTTATGTGCATGTTTCGATGGAGCCATTTCAAATATTCCTTTATAAATGTCTATATTCTCGTTCAAAGAACATTTGATATTCAGATGAGTTACCAGGAATGGTTTATCTTCCTCAAGTTTTAATCAAAGACACTTTATGGATGCAAACTGTCATTACTTTTGAGGTGTGCTGATATGAAGGGCAGACCTTCCGAAGCCAGTGTTATGACATTCTGACTTGCATATTCAGTTACCATGTTAAATTAGGAAGACATGAAAGAGGTAAACTGAAGACTTTGAAGCCAAAGTGTAGTACAGATGAAGCCAAGTCACATGTAAAACTTGTATAATGAAGTAGAGTCAGACTCATGAGTAAAGTTATATATGTTAAAAATTAACAGTTATGAACAATTCTGCATTCTTTAAGCCACTAGATAGTTAGCTTTTTAAGAGACAATGACATTAGTTCCTGGCAGAGATGTGCATAATGATCAAAACTTCTGAAATTACAGCAAGCAGCAAGTTTCTCACCTTGATTTATATTCTCAGAGTTGGGAACTTGTTCCACTGAGAGAAATGTGGAGGTTGCAGTTACTTGTATGGCAAAGAACTGCCATGAGGAATCTTACATGGGACCAATAACAGCTACAACAGTAACTAATGGAAGAAAACCACTCTCCACTTCATTAAAAAAACAAACAAAAAAGCAGCTGTGCATTTGATGTAAGAATGACTTTGATATTGATGTCCCTAATCTACCTAAGTTGCATGAGTTTAAATGAAATGTAACTCCATTTATATCTCTGAGTTTATTGTGGATACATCTAAATTACATAAGAATTAGAACCCCAAACAAGTATTATTTAGGATGATACAGATTTAAAGAGGATTTTCTTAAGCTCACTGTTTAGTGAACGGATACTTAGACTCATGCAGCAGGTGTAAGAGAATGGAAAATTAATATGGTCTGTGGGAAGAGAAGGTGCATCTAGGATTTTCTCCAACAGCTAACTGGAAAACAATTGATTAAAGAAGTAATTAAGCTTGTGTTTCTACAACCTACAGTTCAGTACAACCTGTAACTGCCACAGATGTTGGATGCAGACAATCAATGTGACCTCTGTCAGGAAAACCTGCCTTTAAGAGGTCTTTGTACTACTGTGTACAGATGCCTAGGTTAACTAGGTTAAATGTGAATGAAAATATCAATAACATAGTAGGCAAAGGGGGAAATGTTGCTGTTAGGAAGAGTGATCATCTTCTTTTGCCTTCCTTATTGTTTGTGGGGTATAGATACAGGGATTCCCTCCTCTCTTGAAACCCCAGAAGTATATTTAACAGCTGTACCTCTGGCCCATAAGTGTATTTTAAGAAGTGAACTATTTTAAGTTACACATTAGCATTCAAATTAAATAACATGACTGTCATAAATAATCATTTTTGTTCTGTTTTCATTGCTCTTAGTGGGACACAAAAGACTTCAGGTTGAACATGTTGATCACTGTTCAGTGATTTTGCTGCTGATTGTTTTGATGTTCAGAATTTTTCAAGTATGGTACATAAGGCTGGTCTGCAAGCATGTGCATAGTGGATAGATGTGAAAATAGATCAAATTAGGCTCAGTTTATATCCTAGAAATAGTGGAAGACTGAAGAGAACCATTTTGATAGTTCCCACTTCAACTGTGCATCCTTTTTAATAGGTACATCATCTTAATAAGTTAGTTGGTAAGATCAGCTGATTTGGGGTAACTTGAACTATCAAGCAGATAGGGCCATAATATCCATTGTTGACAAGCAAGAAGAAAACATAATCCTTATGAAATGGTGATGCAAAAATATCTCCAGGCTTTCTTTGGCAGTCAGGGCCTACTCATGTCCTTTTTGGGGGAAATAAAGCAGCTTGCAGGTTACTGTAGAGATAGAAATATTGTTTTCCAAATGGTAGAATTAAGGGACTTTGAAGCAGAACTGATTAGAAAGTGGAATAACTGAATGGTTTAAGATGGTCTACAGATTTACCATTTGATAGTGAGTAAAAAGAGACAACAGCGTAAAAGACATTACCAGTGAAGTGAGCAAGAAAATGGCAGTTGTTATAAAAGTGACAGTCAGATTTCTTTGAATAGTGTTTAGTCCAACCCATTTAACTGATAACTACGTAATTAACATTGATCAGGTTAAGCAAATGTTTTGTTGCTTTTTTAATTTTTAATACTCGCATCTATTCGTGGGGGTTTTTTTTCTTCTTCTTGTTTTTGTTTTAGTATTTACAACGTGAGTTTGAAATGCGCTTCTGAATAACAAAGACCAGAGATGCAGTACAGAAATAACTCTGTAGACCAACCTGCTTGGAGTAATGTAGACAGTGTGATGAGCACAGATAGAAACACGAAATACTGGCTGCTTTGCACAAAAGGTGTCTAGACTTTAACTGAATGTATGTATTGCCTGTACTGTAGAATGTAAATGACAAATAATTAATTTAAATGAGATCAGAATGAATTCAACAGAGACAAAGTTTGAAACCTCCTTACAGAGCCTAGTAGAAGTGCAACAACGTAACGATCCATAGAAAAGATCTTGCTCATTGGAGTTCTGGATAAGGTTAGAATACACAAAACAAAATATCTTAGCTTTGAAATATTTTGCAGTCCTAAAGGATGTAGATAAATTTCAGTGTTTGCATTTGACAAAGATATTAGAAAGCATTAACTTCCAATTTTGGGATCTTAATGTTACTGGAATTTTGAAAATCTCTTTCATCAGAAGTTATCTGTTTTATTATTAGTACTCATGAGCAAGTACTATTATAAAATAAAGCATTAGAAAGGGAAGAGTAGAAGCACCTTAAGTATGAGTAGTTTTACTTAAGAAATAGAAATTTTTCGACATCAGAATTAACTTTTATAATACTCATTATGAGAACAAGATGGAGGAAATGAATGAGACACTTGGAACTTTCATGAACAATTAAAAACATGTTTAAATTAAATTTAAAAAATCATGTATTAGTTGTTTCCTTTGTGGATCTATCTTTTTGTGAAGTATATTCTTGAACATGACTTGTGATTCTAACCTACATGGAAATCATGCAGGCAATTGTCTCACATATATAGAAAACTACCAGCATCTAATACAATTTCAGAATCAGGAAACCTGTTTCTCTGCACCTGTTTCAACTTCATATTTCTGGCCCACCTGCAATTCACCAGATGTTCTGGTATTTCATTGCTTGCATGTGTCTATGTGTACTTTATTGTGTTTACCAAAGAAAATGCTTTAGATAAAGTTATTTGAGACATTTATTTATTTCCCTGCTGAGTGACAAACCAGACTAGAGATTCACAATGCTTTTCATCTTACTGTTGTAGGAAGCTGCAAGCAATAATAAAAAAACCCCTTCATGTTAATAAAAGAATAAATGAGTCAATATTGTGTGCAATATAATATAAAAATTTACCAGTGTCCTGTGGCTTCCAAAAATTCACATCTCATTGGCTTTACATAAAGTAATCAACAAACAAGAAAATTAAATTGATGTAAAAGCTTACAATTTGAAACCGTGAAAAGTGTTATGTTCCTGAAAATTCCCTAAAAAAGCAGAAAATGTTCAACAAGATCCTATATTAAAATGTAGCAGGAAAAAAAACCCAACAAAAAAAAAAGACCTTGGTATGCCTTAGGGTGTTAGAAAATGTATGATGAACTAGTTATATCAATATGCCTGTGATTTTCTAAGGAGGTCGCTCATTTTAAAAACCTTCAGGCTAGTAATTTTAATTTAGATTGCTACCTTAAAGGGAATATTATAAATAATTACAGATCACAGTTAGATCTCAAATAAGTGTACCACCAGGCACAAATATATTGAATAAAACAGTACTAAAAAATTTTCAAGGCATTAAGTTCCAGATTTTCAGCTATTTGCATTTGTAAGTATGTTGGATCACTATGCTCCAACAAAACAGACAAACTATATTATATGTTTTCATCTCTTGCTAGCTGCTATCCTTTGACAAAAAAATATGTCCTTTCTCTCTAAATGTTCATATTCTTTATCCACTGTGTGTTGATAGAGAAATTCTCCAGGAATCTCTTCCCATTTTTTAAATTGATGTCTGTTCAGTAATCACAAAACATCTTTACTGCGCACACAACTCTATCAGATAAACGAGGATTTTCTAAAGAGAACAAGTTATGTCAATGCATATTGTGGGGTACTGCTGTCAGTGCTATACTAATCAAGTACATCTATTCATACATCCCAACAGACAAAATTCAGCAAAAGTGTGTAAGCTCCAGTCAAGATTTGTATTATTGAAAATATCACAAATATTCCTGCAACAACTTCGTCACTTGAGTTTCTTTGTGAATTGATCTGAATGTTCCATGTAATGGGATAAATAATCCTGTATCCAATATTTATTATGCACGTTTACTGTCACATCCACCCCAAGACAAAAGGTGGATGATTCTTTTTGCAATTCCTTCAAAAAGCTTTACCTACGTATTCAAGAAGTCTGATTTTTGTAGTCTTTCTGTAAGTTGTCATTACTGAAAACTAGTTTATTTGCTGGATACTGAATATTTCATATGTGATAAAGATATGTGAAGTATTGTTACCAATTCATTTTGTCACTGTTTGTATCATCATGCTATTTCTGTCAATCTGACGATTTCAGATTTATTGCAAAACAGAAATCACTGCAACAATCACCCTAGTCAGTATGTGGCGGCAAAAAAAACCCTCAAACAACCCAAGGCACTATCACTATCAACAATAATTGCAGAATAGCTACAGACCCCTTTCTCCAGAAATTGAAGCTTTTTTTTTTTCTTTTATTGTTGTCGCAGTTGATGTTTTGTTCATTTTATCCCACCTAAGCTCATAATTATCTACCTATTTAGGTTGGAAGGTTCACAGTTTACTGAGAAAGAACTGCTATAATGAGTACTTTTGCAGTCACACGCTTTCCTGGCTGCTTCCATTTCTAAACTTGAGGGATTAACACCAAAAATAGGGTTCTTCAGGTGCTTTCCTAAGGCCTTTGAGAAGCCATAATCTTCAATGGATTCAGGGACTCAGGGCTTCTTCTTGCCTGGATGCTGGAGGCCAGTTAAGTGTGAATTCTCACAGAGCTAGCCCTCTTCATCCTAGACTGACAGACATGACTCCTACTTTCTTGTTTGCAGGCTGGGTTAATAGCAAGGCTGAGCACACACACTTAAGATGTTTGCACACATACACTACAGAGGTCACTTATGCAGCTGCTGCATGAGCTGCCACACACTGCCTTCAACAGCATCCACACATAGCATTACCAAGACTTACATCTATTAAACATAAAACTCACATGTAGACAGACACTTTCATTCCTCCTCTTGGGCTGGCATAGATAGAAAGGTCACTAGTGCAGGACACTCCTCACGTTCACAAGCACTCGTATATTTGTGGATCCTCCAGCACCAGCAAAGCCCTCTGCTTGCCCAGGTCCACCCCTCAAACACTCCATGTACCCCAACTTGACAGCTGGTCTAACTAGAGATTCACTGAACATATATATAATTTTCTTCTCAGGGATGACTGTCAGCTGACAGCTTTCCTTTTTGGCAGGATACGTTTTGCTTCATTTGATTTTTCTGACTAGAAGCCCACAAACACAGCAGATGCTTGTGTTCATAGTGGTATTATAAGCTTCCTACTTCCAATCCATTAAGCATGGTCTGCAACAATGTGTGTGTACCATGTCTTATTATACAAATACAGGCAATCCATCAAAGAATTCAAAAAAGTAAAACTCTTCAAAGTTTGCATAACTGACTCAGAGTCTGTTTGCATTCTGGTATACTCACAGAAGGCAAGTTAACTGGAGAGTTGAAAGTGCACTGTAAATTATGTATGAATCAGAGCAGATATCCATGTACAACAACAAACCAACCCTCCCCCAACACAGAGATGGGGATTCCACTTGAATGCAGCAGCACATCCTGCCTTATGTTGCAGTGAGGCCTCATCTGGAGTACTGTGTCCAGTTCCGGGCCCTCCAGCTCAAGGACAGAGAGCTGCTTGAGAGTCCAGTGCAGAGCCACAAAGATGATTCAGAAAGTTAAACATCTTCCTTATGAGGAGCGACTGAGGGAGCTGGGGCTCTTTAGCTTGGGGAGGAGACTAAGGGGTGACCTTATTAATGTTTATAAATTTTTAACCATTGAGTGTCAGAGGATGGAGCCAGCCTCTTCTCAGTGATGCCTAGTGACAGGACAAGGGACAATGGGTAGAAGTTGAGGCTTGGAGGTTCCATGTGAACCCAAGGAAGAATTTTTTCACTGTGAGGGTGACAGAGCACTGGAACCAACTGCCCAGGGAGGTTGTGGAGTCTCCCTCTCTGGAGATATTCCAAAACCATCTGGATGCATTCCAGTGTGATCTGCTCTAGGTGATTCTGCTCTGGCAGGGGGACTGGACCAGATGATCTTTCGAGGTCCCTTCTAGCCCCTGACATTCTATGATTCTATGATCTAAACTACTGGAATGAATGTTCTTTGGGATAAAGGGGATTCAGCAATCTTTCATTATCATTAATCTTCCAAAAGCATGTCTACAAGAAAAATAGCAGCCAATAGCTAATTAGACATCTGCTTTAAAACCCAAAAAAAATCATGTTGGTTTTTTTTCCTAATATAATTAATACATGTGAAATGTCTGAGCTGGTTTGATGCTAATTGAGATATTTTAATAGAGAAAATTATATTATAGGCTGTGGAAAGAAAACAATGGTGATGTCTACTTCACTCATAGGCTTGCTGAGATGTTTAAGAATAAGAACACAAACAGATAAGACAGTCTCTTGGTCTCTCACTGGGAGCCAGTGGGTCCTCTCCTATCTGCTGAATAATCTAACTAACCACTAACCACTCTACTTCTAACTCCCCTCCAAACTCACCTTGCACACACGGCAAACCCTAGGGTAAGGTATAGGGGTGGGGAGAAGGTAGAAGGGTATTGGGAGCCCCTCCTGGGGACTCTGATTTCTGGGAGGGGTGTTGTGTTTCTGTATTACCTTTAAGTTGTCTATTTCTGTAAATATTCATGTATATCGTGTATGTATCTGCTTGTATATTGTGCTAAGCTGTAAACAGAGCTTTATTCCTTAACTTACAGCCAGCTGAGTCTAGTCTGGGTGATTTTACAAAGTAGGGGGGGGGAAACTCCCAAACCATCACAATGTCCAAGACAGCAGGGGCTAGAGACAGAAGCTTTACTTTTGCAGAGTAAATACAGCCCCATGTGCGTCAGTGCCAAGCCTTCCTCCAGCATAGCCCTTACCAAAAAAATTATTCATTTAGGATCCTCTTCTACAAATAAAGTCTGGTCTTAAAAGTTCTTTTCAGAAGAGCAGCCACAATTTAAGCTACTATGTATATGTACTACTGCCTTTATCTGCAAATGCAGAAAAAAACTTACAGCAACACTCTAGAGTCTTCTAATTCCCAAGGCTACTAATTCACATCCACATTACTGTCTAAAGGGCTCTTCCTTTTCAAGGAACTAGCTCTCTTCCTTCCCAGCTGAATTATCTAACTCATAGGTTTGTGGTCCCAAATGTTTCAGACCAAAGCATCTGAAATCTCAAATGTCTGGCAGACCAACATGTACAACAAGAAGCTTTTAACTGCAGGTGCTTTGAAGTCAGTATTGTCTTCAAGAAGCATTTTATGAGTGAGCAGAAAGAAGCAGCTAAACAGAGAGCAGCTGAGCCTGAGTAAGGAGACCCAGCCAGCACCCATGGGTGACCTTAGACTGACCATCAAGCACTTTAGACAAACCATCAAGTTTCTATCCTGTCTAACCGGGGGGCCACCAGGCCCCCCGGCCTTTTGATCACCTCCACCATTCACCCAGCGTGCACCATGGGGACTCACCAGGGATGATGGGAGGAGGATCCCTCTGCCCAATTGGGCAAACTTGAGGCTCCTGCCTTTCCTGGGGCTGATTATAAAGGGGAGTGGGCAGGGAAGGTAAAGTGTCCACACCTGGGGTGGGAGGAGACTGCAACAGAACCCAGGTGCTCTGGGTTTGGGGGAAAAAGGGGAAAATGCCTTGTGGGGTGGGGAAGGGACATATATGGTAGAAAAGGNACATAGATGGAAGAAAAGGGGGGGTGGTGCGGAAGGGAGGGAGATGGAGAGGAAAAGGATGGGCATGAAGAGAGGAAGATGGGGGGAAAAAGAAAGAGATGGAGAGGAAAGGAAGGAGATGGGGAAGAAGTGAGATTAAAAAAAAAAACTCATAAAAATGAAAACTGGACTGTAGTGTTTGCACTGAAACCACCCTTTTCATGGGCTGGTACCCTTTGTCATTTCTGCTTGGAATACTAACCAGGCATCTTCACCAGCTCACTGTTAGCTGAAGAGAAAGTCTCACCTGTCTAAGAAAAAAAATTGAGGAGATAAAAAGGAAAGCTAAGAAATAAAAATGAAAAAGAAAAACAAATACAAATTATAAATAAATATATATACAAAGTCTGAGGTCTTTCGGCAAGTTCTCCATAGGACAGCAATGTGCCCTTACGGCCAAGACAGCCAATGGCATCCTGGGGTGCATCAAGAAAGATGTGGTGCGCAGGTCTAGGAAGATTCTTCTTCCCCCTCTACTCTGTCCTGGTGAGACCACACCTGGAATACTGTGTCCAGTTTTGGGCTCCCCAATTTAAGGGAGACGGGGACCTGCTGGAAAGAGTCAACAGAGAGCCACGAGGATGATTAGGGGTCTTGAGAATCTCCCCTATGAAGGGAGACTGAGAGACCTGGGGCTCTTTAGTTTGGAGGCATCAAGAGGAGACCTGATCAATGTCTATAAGTATCCAAGGAGTGGGTGTCAAATGGATGAGGCCAATCTCTTTTCGGTGGTGCGCAGTAATAAGACAAGGAATGGTGGATACAAACTAGAACAGAGAAGGTTTCACCTCATCATGAGGAGAAACTTCCTTATAGCAAGAGTGACAGAGCACTGGAACAGGCTGCCAAGAGAGGTTGTGGAATCTCCTCTGGAGACTTTCAAAACCCACCTGGATGTATCACACAGTATCACAGTATAAGCAAGGTTGGAAGAGACCTCAAAGATCATCAAGTCCAACCCATTACCACAGACCTCAAGACCAGACCATGGCACCAAGTGCCACGTCCAAACGTGCCTTGAACACCTCCAGGGACGGTGACTCCACCACCTCCCTGGGCAGCCCATTCCAGTAGCGAATGACTCTCTCGGTGAAGAACTTTCTCCTCACCTTGAGCCTAAACTTCCCCTGGCACAACTTGAGACTGTGTCCTCTTGTTCTGGTGCTGGTTGCCTGAGAGAAGAAAGCAACCTCCTCCTGGCCGCAATCACCCTTCAGGTAGTTGTAGACAGCAATAAGGTCTCCCCTGAGCCTCCTCTTCACCAGGCTAAACAATCCCAGCTCCCTCAGCCTCTCCTCATAGGGCTTGTGCTCGAGGCCTCTCACCAGCCTCGTGTTCCTGTGCTAACTACCCTAGAAGATCCTGCTTTTGGCAGGGGCGTTGGACTGGTTGGGATGATCTCTGGAGGTCCCTTCCAACCTCTAACATTCTGTGATTCTGTGATCATTCACACTCATCCTGTAGGCAGACCACACTTGTAAGTCCCCCTGAACACCATCATGGACCATTCACTCTCTTGATACCCCTGTCATGATGTATAGGACCTGTAATCCCTTATAAAAGTTTCTAAACTTTGCAGATGCATGCTTTCCTCTTACTTCTTGGCTATTCCACATTGAAATTTCCTAATGAATTACATGTACAATTTCATGTGCATCAACTTAAATTAATTAGGGAAAATATAAACACACTGAGACTGCTTTATAGATCCTGACCCTTATAACTCTTACATGCAGAGACTTATGCTCTGGTCCTTCCAGCCACTGGCATACAGAACTATGAGCCCTGTCACCTATTTCTCCATATTCTATGACCTAGATGTCACAGCACTTCTGCATGGAACAGAGAGTGAAAATACACAGAAAGGTGCAGAAAGTACTTAAGAAGATAGTACTCCTGAGGCACAGGGCACAGGCAGACAAGAGCACTGGCTAGTGTCTACTTACATGCTGTCAACCTTTTTATCCTTCATTCTGTTCCTCTTGTTTTTCTTTCCATGATGTTACCTTTTCCTCTCCTGTGACCCTTGCCTTGTGAATTCCTTAATGATTTTGCACAGTCTCCCAGACCTCTCTGAGATGTGCTTAATGATCATGTTAATCTTGTTTCCCTCTGAATTAGGTCTTTTCAAAGTTGTGCCCATACTTTCTTAATGATCCATTATTTAATGCTTAGGGAGTTTTGGTATCCGTTATTGTCTCCCTCATTTGTTTGCTTATGAGATTTGTGTCTCCGTGCATTTTATCACTTTCTTTGTTATTATTCCCTTTGACCTGAAGAGCTTTTTTATCTGATCACCTTGATGAACGAAATGGTCTTAAATTCCACGTGCTCCCACAGTCATGACCTCTTCTGTTTAGTTTAGCCTTCAAGGGAGTACCAGTATATGTATGTAAGAGGGAAAGATATGAAGACATGCATAGTGGGGAAAAAAAGCAAACCCAAAATCATCTGCAGGAGAATTTAAAGTAATAGAAATAGTCAGAAAAAGAAGTTGAAGGGAAGAAAATGAAAAATTTACAAGGAAAGAGACTGTTTAACAAACTGAGGACAAGAAAGCTGAGGACAGGTCAAAGAGAGAGACTGGGGAGAGAATTGCTGCTGAGCAGAAAATAAAAATGGATGAAAGGAAAAAAAAAAGGAGTCACATCAGAATTTGAGAAAATGTATTATTCCTAAATAAGAGAATAAATAACTAATAATGCTTTAGCATTCCTGTAAAACTCTTCCAGTCAAAAAAAATAAACTTATTTTGTGTCAAAGGCTTTGAGGAGACCTTATAGTAGCCTTCCAGTATCTGAAGGGGGCCTGCAGGAAGGCTAGGGAGGGACTATTTACAAGGTCTTGCAATGACAGGACAAGGGGCAATGGGTTTAAACTGGCAGAGGGAAGATTTAGACTAGATGTTAGGAGGAAGTTCTTTCCAGTGAGGGTGGTAAGGCACCCGAACAGGTTGCCCAGGGAGGTTGTGGCTGCTCCCTCCCTGGAGGTGTTCAAGGCCAGATTGGATGAGGCCTTGAGTGACCTGTTCTAGTGGGAGGTATCCCTGCCTATGGCAGGGGGGTGGAACTAGATGATCTTTGAGGGCATTTCCAACCTTACCATTCTATGATTCTATGATTCTATATCCGTTGACCTTCCTTACTGCCAAACTAGTGGAAAAAAAAATAATAGCAACTTGTACAGGTACATATCAAAAGTCTTCCATACTATCTGCCAAGAGAGGGTGTGGAGTCTCATTCTTTGGAGTGATTCCAAACCCTTTGAATGTGATCCTGGGTACCCTGCTGTACATGAATCTAATTTATCAGGGGAGTTTTCTTCATTTTTGCTAGTGTTTTGTTCATTCTGAAGCAGTCTAGGGTAGAACGAAGGCACGTAAAGATACTGAATATGACAAAACCTGGTGGAAAGGTGATTATACTCTCTTGTTCCACATCTCCACTGTGGATGGATGTAAGCATGTAAAATATTTAGTTTAGACTACAGAAAAAGAAATGTATAAAAGTAGGGATATATAAATACCGGAAAAGATTACCCATGGAAGTGTGGTCCCATTGTGTCTAAACGCTTTTAAGAATGAATGAGACAAAATTCTACAATGAATCAGTTAGATGCAACTGATCTTACCTGGAGGCAAGTGAATGTCCAGCAGATGTCCTATGTAACCCTAAGGGATATAACAAAACACTTATGATGGAGAAACTGCATCATGCAGTCCTGGAGAGAATTCATTGGGAACTATTCGATGTAGGTGCCAGTTTTGGTTTTGTTTTTTTTTTAAACCAGTTGAAAAACAAAACCAAAAATAAAATACATACAACAAAGATGGAGTTACTCTTCTCTCCCACAAATTAGTACATGTAGTACATTGAATTTCAGATATAAAACAGAGGATTAGGACGCAAATATCTAAAGATTTGTCTTTATGCAAAACTTCTCCATTTCTGAGGTTACTGAAGTTGCACTTGTTTTGTTCAATGAAGCAGTGGGTGTTTTGCAGAGTTGGAGAGCAAGCCTGATATTTAAAGTCTTATGCATTTCTTGAACTTTTAGAAGATACTTGCTTACTAGACCTGCAGCTGCTATGGGACATAAATTGAGGGAATGCAGGAATGGAGGAAAAGAAAGTTCCGATAGCAGTTATTGTCTCCTGTAATCAGGACATCTTTTATCTCTTCTTCAAAACCTCTTTTTTTTTTTTTTTTTTTTTACTTTTCTATTGCTTCAGGTTTCACAAAACTTTTATATAATACTAATAATTGTTAAATGAGGATATAGCCATAGGAAATTAAGATCATCTCTTCCCACTTAAAGGAAGCAAGCATTTCCAACTCTATAATTCTCAGGGCTAAGCTCCAGAAATCTATGTAATAGTAGTGGTAAGTAATAAGCAGTAAGTAGTATGAGTACCTACTAACTCCCCATAAATTAATGAGGGCACCTGTTTCCTCAAAGATGCACATTCCTGGGTATTTGGTACTTAATTTTTCCACAAACAGTTTTGATGACTTGTCCAGTCATGTAAAAAAAAAAAAAAAAAATTCTTTGGAAACTTCCTTTGAGCAGATTCCTTGTGTTTCAACAAATTAAAAAGATCCAAACAAGAGTTTATCATTGAAGGCCAAAATAGGCATAATCATGTTCTGGCTTGTCCAGACATGTTTTCTGCTCTGCGTTCTGCTTTTAGGGGAAGCAACCATGGGAAAGGAAGACAAAGGCCTGCTGTCAGCATGTCTCTTCTCTCTTATAAACAGGGTACCCACACATGTTTATACACTTGTTTATGTTCTGCCCTAAAAAGATAAAAGTAAGCCCTGACTTTTCCTAAT
>WBNM01043326.1:45279-81351 GCA_013399055.1 Ramphastos sulfuratus | reverse complement strand
AAAAAAAAAAAAAAAATTCTTTGGAAACTTCCTTTGAGCAGATTCCTTGTGTTTCAACAAATTAAAAAGATCCAAACAAGAGTTTATCATTGAAGGCCAAAATAGGCATAATCATGTTCTGGCTTGTCCAGACATGTTTTCTGCTCTGCGTTCTGCTTTTAGGGGAAGCAACCATGGGAAAGGAAGACAAAGGCCTGCTGTCAGCATGTCTCTTCTCTCTTATAAACAGGGTACCCACACATGTTTATACACTTGTTTATGTTCTGCCCTAAAAAGATAAAAGTAAGCCCTGACTTTTCCTAATATGGTGAAGTTTGGCAAAGTGCCATTCTGATTGGCTAATCTTTGACCAAAGAGCCATTAGTCTTGAGTTGAATCAATAAAAGGAGATGAGCAGGCAAACACAACATTCTCTTTCTCTGTGCTTCTGCCTCATTTCTCTCTACTGTTGTATTCTGTCATGCTCTTGCCTTTTTTGCTTTGCAGCATTATGTCTGCTAAGTTCCAAGGTGGTTCTGATGCATAATAAGTAACTCTGAGACTTTGGCTTTGTCTGCCTGGGAACTTGCTGTGCCTCAGGTTTACCGGGGATTAGCATTAAGTGCCTCATGACATGGCGAGAAGTGCCACCAACATCGTGCCAAGTCTGTACATCTGCAAGACATCCTGCCTGCACCTCTGCAAATCTCCGTACCAAGTCTGGAGTCAAAGAGGAACCAGGATCAGGTCAGAGATCATCTGCATCTCTCCCATCATTCCGTTAGAGCCTGGGAAGATCCAGAAACCTTAACAACTATTAAGACACTGACAGAACTCCCTTTAAGTGTTTGGGTACTGTCTGGAAAATATAGCTTAGCCCTGGGAGTCCAGAGATAATGTTTTGTGAGTAAATACTTAAAGCCTCTTTGTGTTTGAATCCAAGTGTCTTCTGCCTTAAGCAGAAAGGAGCTTCTCAAGTCCCTCTACCAGGCAAGTGGTATAACTGACCTCAAGAACCTCTCTTCCAGTTCAATTAAGTTTAATGTTTGTTGTATTTTGCTTGTTATTTCTTAAGTGTTCTAGATGGCCTCTGTGTTTTCCTTTGTGTAATGTTTTTTCATGACCATGTAAAGAACCTGATTAAAAATAAGTTATGTGGTAAGATTAAATATATTAATATAAAAAATAACAAACTATATTAATTTTTGAAAATAAAATCTCACTCCAGCCTTTACAGAGCTGCAGCTTATTAAATGTATAGGAAAATATCACCTGTTCCAGTGCTTCACCACCCTCACTGGAAAGAACTTCCTCCTAACATCCAGTCTAAATCTTCCCTCTGCCAGTTTAAACCCATTGCCCCTTGTCCTGTCATTGCAAGACCTTGTAAATAGTCCCTCCCCAGCCTTCTTGTAGGCCCCCTTCAGATACTGAAAGGCTACTATAAGCCTAAGGACACTTCTAAATACAACTTCTGTATTATTCCTTCAAGTGACAAAATGCTAATGTAACAGAGGAAGGGGGAGCAAATAAAAACAATTACAAAATAAAACCAATTACAAACACTTCATTTTAAAACAGAAAAAATATTCTGCTGTGTTTCAAATACATTTTGAAATGAAGGAACTGTAAAATGTGAGTACTATTTAATCAAAGGGGCCTTAAAAATTTGCTATGAAATTATATTATATTGCACATATAAGACATGTTTCTGGGAGAAGTAAATATTAGAGCCGTGTATTCACGATTAGCCTTGGAAAGGTATTCAGAACATTTCTAAAATCTGCTCCTTTTCTCAGTTTTCAGTGTTTCACTGGAATGATGATGCTATTCTCATTTCCTAGCAGTTATCACCCATTGTGCAACTGACTAGAACAGTCAAATACGAGCCTAGGACTGCTTCCTACTGCAATGTGAATTGAGACACAAATTTCATAAAATTATAAGAATAGTATAGGTTTGAAAGGATCTATGGACATAATTTAGTGAAAACATGTCCAGTTAGAAGAAGTTTTTAAGGAACTTGTCCAGATTTTCATTCTTTCTGTGGATGGAAATATCACAATCTCTCTAGACAATCTATTAAGTATTTATCCACCCCATTCCTCTTTATACTGAGTCAGAATTTCTCAGGCTGCAATTTATGTCCTTTCTATCTTGATCTGTCTATTCCATACAAAGTGCCATGTCCTGCACTTAAGTCACAACCCCATGCAATACTCTAGGCTTTGGGAAGAGTGACTGGAAAGCTGCCAGGTAGATAAGGAGCTGGGATTGTTGTTTGACAATCCAGCAGTGTGCTCACGTGACCAAAAGGCCAATAGCAACCAGTAGAACTAGGCAAGTAATTTGTCTCCTTGCACTTTGCACTGATGAGGCTGCGCCTTGAATACTGTGTTCAGTTTTGGGCCCCTCTCTACAAGAACATTTTGATGCTGGAGCTTGCTCAGAAAAGGGCAACAAAGCTGGTGAAGGCTCTACAGCACAAGTCTTATGAGAAGTAGCTGAGGCAACTGGGATTGTTTAATCTGGAGAAGAGGAGGCTGAAGGGAGTCCTTACTGCTCTCTACAGCCACCTGAGAGAACATTTTAGTGAGGTGAGTGTTGAACTCTTTTCCTGAGTAATGAGGAACAGGGCAAGAGGAAACAACCTCAAGTTGTGCCAGGGGAGGTTCAGACTGGGTATTAAAAGTTTCTTCACCAAGAGAGTCAAGATACCCAGGGAACAGACTACCCAGGGAAGTGTTTGAGTCTTTATTCCTACAGGTATTTAAAAAAACCATATAAATGTGGTGTTTAGGGACATGGTTGGTGGTGGACTTGATAGTGTTAGTTTAGTTTAATGGGTAGATTCTGATCTTAAAGACCATCTTCAACCCAAATGATTTTATGATTCTATTCTGTGCAGTTCTGAGAATTTGGCTCCACCTTATCTGCACCCTCCTCTGTGCAGTGGCAGACAGCAATAGAATTTCCATTTTGAATTCAAAAGATTGAACACATCTTGCTTCTCTATGATTGTGTATGTGAAGCATAATTTTATTTGACTCTATGTAATTTCTGTGTAATTTCAGTTGTTCTCCCCTGCATTCAGTATATCAGTATTAATTGGTAATGCTAGGAGACAATTTTAATGTTTGAAATGTACATAGACATCACCTCCATTCTTTCAACAAAATTTCTGGCCTACCTTATTTAGCTGCAAGGCATATGGACCACAGTAGTGACTTTAAATTCTGTTGTTTTTCATCTAGTTTCCTTTCCACATCTGGCTTTTACATGTAAAAATGCATTTAAAATATTCACTGTTTTTCTTTAATCCTGTGGGCTTTTTGTTGTTGACATGCATGTCAGTAAAATCTCAGAAAATATCTACCTTCCTCTCTTTAGTTCTGAAACTTATATCACAAAAAGTGTGCTGTACTACCTGCAGATCCGAGATGATTTATAGCATCATTGCATTGCCTGAAACTTTCACCACATTGAACTGCTATATCCATGTGGTATAGTGTTCACTTGGGCCTTGAAAACAATTTCAATGATTTAGTTTTTTTGGATGGATGCAGCACTCTGATAATGCGAATGCATCGGTTTCAAACACGTGCAGGACCTCTGCACTGTTCATACTTTGTGCAGACATAGCCTTAGGAAAAAAATCCTATAATTTATTAAAAAAAAAAAAGAAAGGATAAAAGATTCAAAGACACAGTAAGTTTCTTGCTTTCTTCACTCTTCATTGTAAATATGTTAGAAGACTGTATGTGTGATATGCAAAAAGCTTGTAAGCTTTATGGATTTGGCTCCACTGTATGACTGCTGCAATAATGAGACCTTGATCTGGTGAAAATTCTATAAGCTGGCTTCATATGAAGACATCTAAATTTCATGAATACATGTAGATATTCAAATGTCAAAAAAAGGTGTTTAAGCTTCTGATACCATTCATAAGAACTACATCTTAGTTATTTGGTTAAGCATATATGAGTAGTAGAGGGTATCTAAGACATCCCCCAGGACCAGCAGACAGGGTTATTGAAGACCTATGCTTTCCTGGATCTGGGAAAGCCTAATACATCTCAAATAGCCTTACCAGTTTAGACATTATGGGTCATGTGAACCACTCTTTATGTTTTGCTGGCCTAAAGTCTATTTAAGGTCTACAATTCAGACTTTTATGTAACAATATGATTACGACTGATGTCTTTTTTTGCAGGGAAAGACATCTGGAAGACAAGGAAACTGACTTCATCTAACCAGTAGCAAGTTGTGAATAGCCTTGAAAAGGTATCAGGAGCAGTATAATGAAACATCTGAAAAAAAGTTGAAGAGATCTGAGAAATCTTTACAGAAATTAGCAGATGAAAGAACATGAAGAGAGGTAGGTTTTCACAGGATAATTCAGGATAGAAGAGACCTCTGAAAAATCTATTCCAACCTACTACTAAAAGAAGAGTCAGCTGTGAGATCAGAACATGCTCTGTGTCTTTCTTGTGATGGGAACACCAGAACTGGACACAGTATTTTAGGTGGGATGGCACAAAAGCAGAGTAAAGGGGCAAAATCACCACTTTTGACCTTCTGGTGGTACTGCTCTTGATGCATCCATCCTAGGGTATGTTTTGTCTTCTGGGCACTGCTGGCTCATGTTGAGCTTCTCATTAATCGGTACACCCAGGTCTCTTTTTTCAGAGATACTTTCAACATGCTCTGCACCTAGCATGCCTTTGTGCCTGATATTGGCCTGACTCAGATACAGGAACTTGCACTTTGATGACTTGAACCTTATGCAGTTGGCACTGGCCCACTTCTTAAACTTATCAAGATCCTTTCCTCAAGTGAGTCCACTGTACCACATCATATCAAAAGTGAGAAAACTAACTCATAGCCTAAGAGAACAGAATCTGTCAATATATTACGTATTTTATTATTTTTTTTCTTTGAAGAGGTGTCCATTATTTCTAATAAATCACAAATAAAGAAGAGATAAAATAGGATAAAAAAAAGGTTTTATCCTATACCGGTCAGATCATAAAGGACAAATACTTAATATTGACAGAATAAACTGAGATTTTGTGTCAAGAGAATAATATCCTATTTCAGTGACTGAAAGACCTGGCAGAATATTTAGAAGGCATATTGCCTGCACAAGTACACCTGGAGGGAATAAAAGAATTAAACCACTAGTCAGAAAATGATGTCCAGTTGTTGGTATGAGTGGAACAATATGAAATCTTTTGTGATTTCAGTAATTTAAAATAGAGAGCTTTGTGGCTCAAGAAGTCAAGTTTTTATTTTATTTTATTTTTTCTTTCCTCCTGATACAGAGTGAAATCAACAATTGTATTTGTACTGAAAGAATGATGTGGTCAAGTCAGCCTTCGGTTTCCAAGAAGGACACTATCCAAATGTACTTATGGCACAGGAAATCAGTGTGGCAATGGTGTGGCTTTCTCGATATGATGAATAAGAAGCTAAAAGTCATTTATGCATCATCTAAAAACTGCTTCAACTGTTGGGAATTTGAATGCATGGTACCTACACTTGAGTATTTGGAAAACAATAAGAAAGCGATTTTAGCTACACAACAAAGGCAGATGGTAAAGGTAGAACAAAGATCTCTACATGGAAATGTTAAATGATGCAAATTCTCTGTCATTACCCTACATAATTCATTTCAGAGATTAATGAACTGGTGAATGTACACTGCATTTCTCACAAGTCAACAGGTGACTAAATAAAAAAACATGGAGCCAAAAACCAGCAGAAGGAGTTTTGGACATAGTGGCCAGCATTAGTCAGACTTGTTCATCATGTGTGGAAATCCTGAAATGACAATTAACAGTTTTGTAATTAGTTTTCTGTGTAGAACCGAGTTCTAATGGCAGACACAGCCTCTAATGGCAGACACAGCCCCCCCCCCCCCTTTTTTTTTTTGATTGCTAGCCAGCATATAGAGTATAAACCAAGAAAATCTCAACAGGGTATTAAAATCAGACTTCTTTGCCTTCATAAAAGAAGTACGAATTATGACTAAAACTGAAAGCCAGTCTCTGGAATTTCAAAAAATGAGTTTAATAATTAATTGCAGAAATAATATAATTAAATAAGAGAATATTCTGGTTTATTTTTTTCCTGTATACCAGTAACCAGATGTTATTCAAGGAATATCCATGTTCTTTTCTGTGAGAAAAACAAGTTCTCGAATTATGCTAAGTGTACAAAATTATATTCTGCTTTTAGAAATAACAGGGGACGTAATGTAACACTAAAAAATCCTCATTAGAATTTCATACTTCTACCTTAATCTTTAATTAGAATTTAAAGTTGAGATCTAAAGCCCTAGTTAAAACCAAATTACAGCTGGATTTCCTGACCTTTAGCTGAAGTGTCCCTTTCATCCGAAGGTTGGGCAACTTTTTTGCTAGTAGGAAAAGGAACAATTTGCTTTGGGTTAATGTGATTGTCCACCTAGAGGCAAATTTTCAAAACATGTGTAGATGCAAATACTACATGTGTAAGAATCTGCATTTCTACAGGCAAACTGACATTTGCAAGTGCAAATTGGATGGCAGGAAATGAGTTACGTAGTTTATACATTCAGAAGCTGTTTTGAGTTCATTTGGACAGATATACGGTATGGCACCAGGAAAGAATTCTGGAAATGGCAGTTTATAGAGCATCCCTGGCAAAGTACACATGAGACAGCTTGAACTGATGAGGAAATAGAGACAACTTCTTTTTTTGATAGGTGAAAGGAAGAAGAAGTAATAATTCTTCCCAAGTCACAAGAAAAAGAGTTGTGTACTTTCTGAAAATAAGACCAGCAGGTCCCATTTATTGAATCAATGTTTACTGAAGAAACCTATAAAAGGCCAAAAAGGAAAGGGTTTGGTTGTTTTGTTTTGGTTTTTTTTCAGTGCAGAAAAAGCTGAAGGAGTCTGTATTAACCTAACTGGTAGTTTATTAAAGAAATAATTTATCATAAATTTACTAAAAACCTAAAAGCAGAGGAATATTAAAAAAGGGCAAGCTTGGTTCAGGTCAGTTCTGTCAACCTGAATTATTTCAGACACTTTTAGAGCTCTGTTATTCTAATAATAGTCACATTGCATCAGTTACAATAATTGTTGGGACTCATACATATATACAAGTAAATTAGTAATCTAAGGTATTGCCATTGCCTGTGTTACATAACTACTTCAAGAGAAGATAAATTGCCTGCTGGAGACTCATCTTCCTTTCCCATTGATATTAAAAAGGGATTAAAGTCATAAATTAGACTCATCATTATATTTAAAATTTAGATTATTTAACTTCTAAACATCTAAGTGGACAGGTGCATACCACCCATCTATAGGCATTTGGAGAAGAATGACTGCACCAGATGCTGCAGAATTCTGCTTTACAAGCAAAATGTTAAAGCTGTAGAGCTTGATTTTTCTACACTTGAAAATGTCGTAAAAGTCTGCTTCAACTGGCTTGAGGCATTGCCTGGTCCTATCCAAATCTTTCCAGCTAGGATTATTATTATTTCTTTTTTTTTTTTTTTTCTTTTTCAATGATTTATGTTTGTTTAGTGTTACACCATTTCCTTTTTTTAGAAGGGTACAAGAAGAAAGAACTCTGATTAAATGAGTTTTCTGAATAATGATTCTTGCATCTTCTGATGTCTGCTAGGAACTTTGTATGTTTTTCTATTTTTTTCCTCCCTTTTATTAAACTGTTAAGGTCTTTTACATTAATGCAGATTAATTTAATGAGGTTATTCATGGTCACTATTCTTACTTGTAGAGGTATATCTTGGGATGTTGTAATAAAATATAATCCCATTTATTTAAAAAAAGTGCTCTGGTAAAAATCGTGTTTCTGCTGTACCATTGTCAAAACATTAACAATTATCCAGACTGCAAAAGACTTGCTCTTTGTGTGTGTGCTGTTTCTTAACATATCTTTTTCTTACAAGCTTTAATACTTTTATTCTTAGTAGTTTTAATCGCTAGACCCATTTCTACTAAAAAAAGAATAATTAAAAAAAGAATTCAGTCTCATTTTCTCAAGCAGTATTCCCAAGTCATATTCCAAAACAAACTCATTAAGGATTTTTTTTCTCTAGCTTTTATTTTTTATCACCTTACAGAAAGTACTTTCAATGTCACAAAGTATACATTACGTTCATGTTCTTTGCTATTTATCAAGGTCCATTTTGCCCCCTCTTTTGTTTTGAGTACTACCACAGTGATATCCCTCTTCTATACTTTTTTTTTAATGCTTGGTCTTTATTTGATGGAATTTTGAGGGAAGTGCCTCAAAAACATGTAGCATATCAAACCAGGTAAAATGCCTAAGTGGTTACAGTTGAGCTTTTCATATAAAATTCTTGAGCTTCAGAGTTTCAATGTAATGTGAAACTTGAATTAATTTATAACATCCCATCATTTGATCTACAGTTTATCTAATTTGTGTTTGCAGTCTCCACTATAAGAAATGCATCTTCAGACATTTACCTAAAATGAATTGCTCGAGAACTCTTACTTATTACATTAACTCTGGGTAGTATAGAAACTCTGAGAGATTGTTTCAAATAGTTACCTTTAGGCAAGATCCTCCTTCTGCTTCCTGACCCATTATGGTGCATTTCCGGGACTATATCTTCCTTCTGGGTTTTCAGTATTGCAGGTTTACATGATTCAAGACCTTCACTTCCCCCACTGTGATGGTTTGGGAGTTCCCTGCCCTCCCACACTTTGTAAAATGACCCAGACTAGAACTCAGTCGGCTGGAAGTTAAGGAATGAAGCTATATTTACAGCTCAGCACAATGTACAAGCAAATATATACACTATACACAGGAATATTTACAGAAATATGCAATTTAAAGGTAATACAGAAAACACAACACTCCTCCCAGAAATCAGAGACCCCAGGAGGGGCTCCCAACCACCCTTCCACCTTCTCCCCACCTCTATACCTCACCCCAAGGTTTGCCTTACACGCAAGGTGAATTTTGGAGGATCGGCCAGGGGGGATTAGAAGAAAAGTGGTTAGTGAGGTTCCTAGGCAGAGAGGAGAAGCCAGAAGCTGCTAGACAGCCTGAGACTCTGTGCTCCAGAGACACTGCNCTCAAGGTGTGGCCTGACCAGTGCTGAGTACAGGGGAAGAATAACCTCCCTTGTCCTAGTGGCCACACTGTTCCTGATACAGGCCAGGATGCCATAGGCCCACTGCTGGCTCATGTTCAGTTACTATCTCCTAGCACCCCCAGGCCCCTTTCTGCCTCGCTGCTCTCCAGCCACTCTGTCGCCAGCTTGTAGCCCTGCTTGGGGTTATTGTGGCCAAAGTGTAGAACCCTGCACTTAGCCTTGTTAAGTCTCATCCTATTGACCTCTGCCCATGCATCCAGCCTGTCAAGGTCCCTCTGCAGGGCCCTCCTACCCTCTAACAGATCAACACCTGCTCCTAACTTCATATCATCTGCAAACTTACTGATGACGGACTCAATTCCCTCATCCAGATCATCAATAAAGATATTGAACAGAATCTGGCCCAGGAATGATCCTTGGGGCACACCACTAGTGACAGCTGCCAACTGGATGTGGCACTATTCACCACTACTCTCCGGGCTTGGCCATCCAGCCATTTCTTGGCCCATATCAGAGTGAATCTGTCCAAGCCACAAGCTGGCAGCTTTGCCAGGAGCTTGTTGTGGCAGACAGTGTCAAAGGCTTTGCTGAAGTCCAGGCAGACTACATCCACAGTCTTCTCTGCATTCACCAGGCAGGGAATCTGATCATAAAAGGAGACCAGGTTGGTCAGGTAGGACCTGCCCTTCCTAAACCAATGCTGGCTGGGCCTGATGCCTTGGCCATCCTGTAGGTGCTTTGTGATGGCACTCAAGATGTCCTGTTCCACAACCTTGCCTAGCACTGAGATCAGGCTGACAGGTCTGTAATTTCCCCGTTCCTCCTTCTGGCCTTTCTTGTGGATGAGGTGCCCAGCTTCCCATCATTAGTGACCTCTCCAGTGAGCCAGGACTGCGGATAAATGGTAGAGAGTGACTTGGTAAGCTCATCTGCCAGCTCTCTCAGCACCCTAGGATGGATCCCATCTGGTCCCATGGACTCGTGAGGATCCAAGTGTCTCTGTATGTCCCTTACTACTTTCTCCTGGATTACAGGGGGACTATATTGGTCCCTGGCTCCATCTGCCAGTTCGGGAGGCCACCTGAGACCAAATGATTGCTTTAAGGTAGAATTATGAAAAAGGAATGAACCTCAAAAGATATCTTTTCTTTTGCCATTTGTGAGCACCTCCTAATTTTATGCAATGGTAAAAGGTAATAGGTAAAAACTCAAAAATAGAAAACTGTCAAAAGTGACTAGAAATCTAAAGGGAAACCTCAAATCTATTTAAATAATGCCACATTAATTTTATTGTTCAGCTCCTTTTTCTGCACAAATGTCAGTGTTAAGAGGTTCTAGAACATTAGTATTGTAGAAATACATTAAAAAAAAAAAAAAAGTCACTTATTCCAAAGAAAGGGGTTCTCCAGTTGATAACAATGTATCTTGACAACTATATTTCTGGATATCCTACCCATTGCAGACATAAGAAAGCGCCTGTGTGTCATTTTAGCTAGAAGTTTTTTAGGTCTCTTTTTAATGGTTCCTTAATCACATTCTGTTTCAGGTTTGTCATTTTTTGGTTTCTTCTTGTCTCCTGATATGTCCTCCAGTATCAAATTACTGTTCTTTCTGTTCCCACAGATGTAAATGGTGTTCTTTGTCTTTTTCATTTGCTTCATCTTTCCTTAATTTTAGCCTGCCTGACATTGACAGTTAGACCAGTTTAGAATCTTGCTCTTCTTTCTTCACTACTATTTTCTTGTTGCTGTTACAGTCTGTATCTACTGCCTTTTACCTTCATTATCTGAGAGGATTTATTTGGAAAAGGAGGAGGATTCAGGAACGACCTTTTCTGCTTTCATGTTTTTGACACTATGTCTCATTTTTTATTTGGTTGGAAAGTTTCTTCAGTCTTTCTCTAGGTAATAGTTTGTTTTTGTTCTTCTAAGAGGTTAGCTTGTGAAACTGTCTTTTGATAAGTCTTGCCGCAACCGCCTCTGGTCTAGTCTCTTGCAACTCTGCTGTATGTCCATACAGTGTCTTGTTTTGTGGGGTATTGTCATCTTTCAGAAATTTCTACTAAAAGTAATAGAAACAAACTCCCACGAAACATTTCTCTTATTCAGTAATGGTTTATCAGGAATACCCTTTGCCAGTTCACAGAAGATGGTGTACTCCTGCCTGCATCCATTGAAAGTGTGTGGTTAGAGATGTTTGAAAGGAATACACAGTTGTAATCTAGCCTGGAGGTCACCAAATTCTGCATAATGATCCAGCTGTTAAGAGGTTCTTATTTATGATTGTGACAGAAAAAAAGTTTTCTAAGAAAGGTCACAGAAGTCCTTATATTCATACACAGCAAAAACTGGAAGAAAATATAATAGAAAATGCACTTATTTAAGCCTCAAAATCTAGATGAAAATATATTTTCTTTTCAAATAACATTAGTTCAGTCTTTCCGACTTGTCTCCTCAATCTTCTTAGCTTCATCCCATTGCTAATCACAGACCCTCTATATGCAGAGCATTATGCCAGCTTGTATCTAGTACAGCATTAGCTAAGCATCTGATGTGGATGCACTTTACAACTGCAAAACCAGAGTCAGAACTGTGTTCCTAGTGTCACATCCTAGTGAATGTCCAAGTTAATGGTGAACTGATGATAACTTAATCTCATAAATATTTTACTTAGAATTAAACTCTGATCTCTTTTCTCTTTACTATCATTCTATTTCTGTCAGAAAAATCCGAGGAAGCTTGAATAACCATGAGTAATCAAGGCTTTAAAACTTCTGTGCCTTCTACTGAGCACTAGGCCTTCAGCTCTAATGTTTCATCTTGGACCATTCTTGGTCTCATCTAGCTTGTCTTGCACTGAAGAAATGCAGCATAGGTTCTACATTTGCATTAGACAAGCTCATTAAAATTTTTCAAGTGCTCAGAGTGCACTAATAGAGGGTATGCAAGCATGCAGGTAGACAGAAATGCCTACTAATTGACTGGAAGAAGGCTGATTAGTCTAATTCTGGCAAAGTACAATTTATATCATGTCAGACTTTTCTCAGGTGACCAAAAGTGGTTGAACTCTTGTTGCATCCTCTAATCTTCAGAGCATCTGGATACAGTATTATTTATAGGATATACTTCCTGTTTCTATCACAGATAATATGTTTGTCTCTGTGTTTAAATAATTGAGCTATAAAGATAATTTTTATTTAATTTTTCAAATTTAGTCTAGTATATGTACTACTCGTTGTAATGAAAGGTATTAAAATCAATAACGATATAAATTTTGATATCCAGGCAGAGATTGTTAATAACTATGAAAACTGTTTATTAACATTAAATCTCGCCACANTATAGTTCAGCCTGAGACTGATGGGCCTTTGGACATAGACTAGCCAATCAGGATGGCAGCTTGCCCAGTTTGCCCAGTTTGCCCATATTAGGTGAAGCTGGGGCTTTTGTGGCCACCACCCCCAGCTCGGAAGGAGGGGGGGGCAGGGGAGCATGCCTGGGCATACCAGGACATGTACAAGCCCACCTTGGCCTTTTCAGGCCTACCACGACACTCGTGATCTTATTTACTTTTGTAAAGTTATGTGCACTCCTTCCACTATGTGAGGTGTGATTTAAAGAGATTTGAACAGTTTGAGGTAGAGTAGCTATATGGAGTGTAGTTACATTATCTCATTTTGCTTCCACGGAAATCTCAATTAGGAGAGAGATATTTCTATTGCAAATGAAGTGTATTTTGTTGATGTGTAGAAGTAAGAAGAGTAAAGATAGAAGGGAAGCGGTTTCTGGTGTCTAATGATGGGGAGGGGAGCATGTGGCAGACACAACAGAATTCTCCATCAAGAAGAGGGTGTTAATGTCTCAAATAATGGCTGTAATATACATAATCCTTCAGGAATGACTATTATGGTTAATGTAATAAGAAATAAGTTAATAACACTTCAGTTCCTTCTAGCAATTCTGCTGTACTTGCCTTATTTAACTGTCATATAATAGTGATGGAATGAGACAGAGATTATGGTGTCACACTGACGGTGAACAGCTTCCTGTGAAAGGACTAGCATAAGAGGATCTTTGCCATAGATCAGGTCTTTTTCTTTTTTATTCTGTTAATACTAAAATGATTATTACTGACATTGTAAGTATAAAAGGGAAATTGTTATTCTTCAGGGAAGTACTCTTAATTCTACCAACTTGTTAACACAACATAATTCTTAAGAGATATGGGAGAAATCCAAACATTTGGTCCCATTCTGAAAGTGATAGCATCTTCAGGCAAGATGTTCAGTGATCTTGAGCTAATTTCTTAATATTTTTGTTTTCAAATTCTATCACAACTCTAGCAGAATGAGGTGTTTATGAAGGGAAGTAGCTTTCTCTTGTAATGCCCATTTCAGGGGGCCATTGGGTGACAAATGCACAAATCCCACTCCATAATGGAATTCCAGAAGTGGAGAGAATAGAGAATCTCAGAACTCCTTTATTACAGAATCCCTAGCATCAGAATCTTAGTGTCCTTAACAGAAGTAACTCCAGAATTCCTTAACAGAAGTAGCAGTCCCTAATAGAATCCCCAACCCCCAATCTTCCTACTGCCCAAATTAGCTGACTTTTATGCAGTTTCTTATCTTTCACATTGACCCATTTAACCAATAGAATACAAGCTAAAAATATTCCCTTATAAAAGGTGCCAGTATGCCTGAAGATCTGGCTTCTGAAGGATGTTTTTCATGACACACATATGAAAACAAGTTTGCAGCTTGTAGTCGATCAGCTAGGGAACATTTCATAATCCTATGTGTTCTGCATGCATCTTATAAGCTCTTGTTTGCAGAACAGCAGCTGCCACGGTTTCCTAGTTGAAAACTCCACCTACTGATGAGAGATCCACATATGTTGTGATCAGCAAAACCTATGCAGTAATGACTGTAAAAATTGTATATTGCAATCTAAGTTGTGTCCACACTGTGTAGTTAATGCAAGATTAATTTCCTTTCTGACTTTGTGCCCACTTCTACCCTTCTGTGATGATCTAGAAACCATTTCTAGCAAAGAGGAGACAAACCGGAGTTCAAGTGCATAGCAACATGTACAAACAGCTGTTGTGCTGATTGCACATCTGTACTGTACTGTACTTCTACTACTTGAGACCTGTGTGTAACCTTTGCTACCATTTTGTCCTAATGTGAAACCAAACAGGGGTTTCTTAACTCACATACTACTCAAACTAACTGGTGGTTTCGATGCAAATGGTCTATGTTCATCAGTTGAATATTTAACAAAATGTTAAAATAGAAAGGAAATATCCCAAGAGTTTTTTTTACCAGTTTGTCTTAGCATGTAGTAAAGCCTCAATTTAGCTTAGATGTAAAGTGAATTTCAGTGTGGATGCATCAGCAGCATGCAGCCCTAATGTATCTGCATAGAGATTGACATCTAGACCTACTTCAGAACTGCACCCACTGTGCAGATCATGGCCAAACTTTTTATTTCACCAGACCTAGGGTTTGTTTTTTGTCTTCATATCTGGTCTTAGTGACAGTCAATCCTCAAGTACTTGATATACTTTAAAGAACGCTCCGTAACTTGGTTGCTACCTAGCTTTGTTATGATCAGATACAAACTCCAAAACATCAGTGCAAATATGTCAGATCTCAACATTTATCAGATTTATTTTTATAATGCAAAAGATTTCTGATGCCTCTAGGGATAAGAACTTATCTTGCTTCTACTGGATGCAGAGGCACCTCTTTCTTATAATCCAAATACATACAAACTGATGACTGATACATATACAATCTATGACTGTTTGGCTACTATGTAATTTTATTTTCTCTCTCTTTTTTTTTTTTTTTTTTTTTTTTTTTTTTTTTTTTTTTTTTTTAATCTCTCTTCTTCCCAATCTCTCTCCTTTCCTCTCCATCTCCTATTTGCCCCAATATTTCTCCTTTTNGATCCCTCAGAAACAGAAAACATATTTAAGCATTCAAAGAAAATCATGCTATTCTTTTAAGACCGTCATAGTGAACCCATAATGACAAAGACATGAGATCCTAAGGCTTCTGTAAGGCTTCAAAGATTGTTAAACAACTTGAAATTCCAGTGCTACTTTTGTTTCAGATTTGTTACAGATTATTAAATCTGTGTATTGTCGTGAGCATAGATTTTTTTCTTTGATTTTATAATACCCATTAGTATTACAGTATAAAAAATAATCACATAATTATAGAATGGCTTAGGTTAGAAGAATCCTTAGAGATCACAAGATCACAGGATGTTAGGAGTTGGAAGGGAACTCCATAGATCATCGAGTTCAACTCCTCTGCCAGAGCAGGACCATAGAATCTAGCTCAGGTCACACAGAAACACATCCCATGGAGACCTTGCTGAAAGACCTCACACTTTGTATACATATATATATATTTTCATAATCTCTATTTGTTTTTATTTTTCATTTTTATTTCTTTGTTTTCCTCTTTATTTCCTCATTTTTTTCTTCTTAGACAGGTGTAATTTGCTCTTCTTCAGCCAATATAGTGAGCCAGTGAACCNCAGAACAATGACACTTCTTTTGGCTAGTTTTTAGAATGATTGCTGGAGTTTGAGCTTCTGCTGGCTAAACATAACACCTCAGAATCTAGCCCAGGAAGGGCCTTCCAACATTACTAGTCATGCAAGGACTGTTGAGCAGGGCAGGCAGTGCTGGGTGCAGCAAGACTTCTTTCAGTGGCTTTTCCCGGTTCTGCTCCACATCCCATGACTCCCATGACTTCTGCTGAACTTACTACTCTTCTANACTTCCTTTTCTCTCCATCTTTGTCTATCCCCACATCTTCCTCTTTTCTTTTCCTCTCCATCTCCTTCCTTTTCTCCCATCTTCCTCTTTTCACCTCCAACCTTTTCCTCTTCATCTCCCTCCTTTCAGCACCACCTTCCCTTTTCCACCAAACGCTGCTCCTTTCCCACTCCACACTACATTTTCCCCTTTTTTCCCCCAAACCCAGAGCACCTGGGTTCTGTTGGAGTCCCCTCCCACCCCAGGTGTGACCACTTTGCCTTCCCTGTCCACTCCCCTTTATAATCAGCCCCAGGAACAGCAGAAGCCTCAAGCTTGCCCAACTGGGCAGAGGGATCCCCCTCCTGGCATCACTGGTGAGTCCCTTTGGTGCACACTGGGTGAATGGTGGAGGGGATCTAAAGGCCGGGGGGCCTGGTGGCCCCCCGGTTAGTTAGGAAGAGGCTCGATCAGAACAATGACACTTCTTTTGGCTAGTTTTTAGAATGATTGCTGGAGTTTGAGCTTCTGCTGGCTAAACATAACACCTCAGAATCTAGCCCAGGAAGGGCCTTCCAACATTACTAGTCATGCAAGGACTGTTGAGCAGGGCAGGCAGTGCTGGGTGCAGCAAGACTTCTTTCAGTGGCTTTTCCCGGTTCTGCTCCACATCCCATGACTCCCATGACTTCTGCTGAACTTACTACTCTTCTATTCCTGATCCCATAGGAAGCTGATCCATCACTGGTTGGCCTTTCTCTTTTAAAATACATCTTTAGATGATATCTAAGGTCCCTTTCAAACTAAACTGTTCTATGGCATTGTTCTTTTCCTGAATTGCTTCTTGTAATTGATTTTGCACTGCAATTGACATACTGTATTAAACTGCCTTCTGGGGGTTCCTTTTACATAAGGGGACTGAGAAATGCAAATGTTTACCTTCATGCTTTTTTCCTCCATGGCAGTTGTCCTATAGTTAGGAATGAGGAGCTTAGGAGAAAAGGAACAATTATTTAAGTATCAATTGCTTGCTACTGCTGGAAAACCTAAAGGTTCCTCAAGGGACCTCAGAGCTCATCTGCTCCAACCTCCCCACCATGGGCAGGGACACCTCTCAACTAGACTTAGCTGCTCAAGACCTCATTCAGTCTGGCCTGGAAAGCTCCCAGGCAGGAAGCAGCCACAGCCTCCCTGGGTAGCCTGTTCCAGAGTCTCACTACCCTTGGACTGAAGAGCTTCTTCCTCAGTTCCAGTCTAACCCTGCTCTCCATCAGCTTCAAACTATTCCCTTATTGTTTTGGATAATGGATTTAGCACAAGTGTTTTCTCATGGTATCACATAACATAGAGGGATGTTGTTTAGAAGTTCAGAGTGCTGAGTACTATGTTTGTGGTTCAGCCCAGGAATTACTTTAGGTATTAGTCAGCTCACACACCACAGGTGACTTAAGACAAGTCTGTGCTTTGTGCCTGCCTTCTTTCAGAGGAAAATCCTTTGTGGCAATGCAACTAGTCCTGTGTAAGGCTGGAATGCTGCAGCAGCTGTAGGTCTCACTACTGTGACTGCTGTGGTAATACCCAAGCTGTTATACAAATGCAATTGCACCATAAACCCATGTTTCTTAGCCACAGTGATGGCCAAGCCTACAAAATAGCCCAATGCGTTGGTGCTAACGATCTAGCATTTATAGAATCATAGAATGGTTTAGATTGGAAGGGACCTGAAAGATCAACTAGTTCCAAGGCCCCTTCACAAGCAGGGACACCTCCCGCTAGAACAGGTTGCTTGAGGCTTCATCTAACCTATCCTTGAACAGTTCCAAGGAGGGAGGATCTATGAGCTCTCTAGGCAACCATCAAACCACCATCATCTGCTCCAACCTCCCTTATAATGTATATTTTTAAATTACAAATATAGTATGTGTAGACTTTCAGGGCATAAAATAAAAAAAATTGGTTAACTTCTCAGTAATAGATTAGTTTAGCAAGAATGTCCAGATTTTACTATGTTTTTGGCAGGTCTAGATTTACAAAGTAAGGTCATGATTACTGTGATTATGATCAATTTGAAAGGAATTTACTATGGTCTGTGGTGACTTCATTGTTTACTTGGCCCTTCATTTGTCTGTTGGACAGTGCTTTCGAATCTTGAATATTTTTAACTTTGATGGTCAGCTAACAAAGACAGGCTTCTGTTCTCTGGAATATATCCTTCACATAACAGAAGAAACTTTCTGTCTTTTGACCCCTCCCCAAGTCTTTTAAAAAGTCATTATAAAGCTAACAGACATACATAAAACTCCATTTAACCATTGCACAGGTTATGATAAAAGCCAGGCTATTTGCTTTATTCTCCTTAAATCCTTCCAGAATGCTGCTGTGAAAGTCAGTTTTATCTCCTGAAGCTCAGACCATGAAACTCCCCAATTAAAATTCTTTCACTGCTTACCATCCCTTTAGTTATGTTCAAGGTCCTTGTCTTCCCTATCAAGGCTATGCTTTCATTTCTGCTTAGTGTACTTCTTTTCTTGACTGCACACAAGATTCCCACCTAGGTACTGCTTTCAAACACTCCTACTTTTATCTTTGTATTTTGTTCCTGCCTGCCTAAGTTGGAACTGCAGCTGAAATTATTGATGCCTCTGGCAGAGAAGAATGTGTGTGTCAGCCACTTTTCAGCCATGCTATCCACCCTTGCCTACCCATTCCGAAGTGTTTTACAGCACCTTGCTTTTGCCATGGTGGATACATGGGGGACTGTGAGAGATTGAAGCACAGTTCTCTGCAGCTTAATTTGAGACAGATTTTTGTGGTTGAGTGAGGATCTCTCATGATGCCTTTGGATTGAGTTTAGGAAAAGATCACAGCACAAAGACTAGTGGATTACAGGGAGATGGCTTTAACTTCCATCAGCTATGCCATCCTCAGTGGTCCAGAGCGCTGTGTGAAACCTTGAAGGAATGAGATTTCAAAGTTCTATTTTTATGTGGTTTTAACAGCAAATATTCATCATTCTCCCATCTTCATTAAAAAAAGAAAAAAGTCAATCTGCTTCAGTAAAATGTAGGTTATTGGTGGTTTGCTGGAACCTCAGATCAAGATATAGCTTGCGCATATTCCATATGTAGCATAATTTCAAAGAGAAACTGTATGAATTGAAGCTGAGAGCTCATATTTTAGATATCTATCCTGTGCTTGATATGTGTTGAAATAGGAGATATAAAGAGATGAATAGGATGACATTGGAGGAAAAAAGTTTGGTTTGCTGGCTTTATATTGAATTTGTATTGCTGTACCTGAAAGGTAATTTGGAGTTTTCAGGTCATGTCACAGCCAGCTGATTCACATCTATATGCATACATATAGACACGGGAGAAACATGTACAAATTAAAGATTAGATGTCATCTCATTAAAATAACAGGTTTGATCCCAAATGTGAATAAAAACTACTTATTGCCTTAAAATTAAATATGAGAAGCAAATGAAAACTCTACCTGCTGTAAGCAAATTGAAGCAATTTGTCCAAGAAAACTAAGTTTTTCAGCTTTTTTACTACAAAGTTAAAGTAATTTGGGAAATATACATGATGAACTGGAATTCCATGCTAATTAGAAGAAATTTGATCTGAGTGGTATTGCTGGGATCTGGAGAGATTATCTGAGTGATTGGAATGTTCAGATTATAAATTACAAATTGTTTGGCAAAACTTGAGTGGATGAGGAAATGAATGAAATTCATTATTTTGTATATGAGAACAAGATTATGGCTTGACTTTAATAGACAAGCTAGTTTCAAGCAAGAATATGATCATATATCTAGTTTGATTTTTTTTTCAGAGGGTTCAGTTTCCCAGAATTAATCAGAATGCTAAGTAAAGGATTGAAAAATAAACCCAGCAAAATACAAATAAACAGAAGGCAATGAATTAAAATAAATACTGTTCTTGATAAAACAAGGTACTTCCATGGGCAAGAACAGCTTTGATTAGAGTCTACTGTCAGACATCAGGAAAAGGCACCTTAAGAACTGTATTTTGTCTGTCCTTTTTTATTAATATATCTGAGGACATCAAGAAATAAGAGGTCTTTTATGCCAATTACAAGCAAATGAACAAAGCAAGTGGTATGACTGAGCAAATGTTAACACTTAGTCTCAAAGCAATCCAAAGGAAAACAATTAAAACTTCAGTGGCATTAAACTGAGGGATAAGGCACATAAATATAATTACATGCTAGTACGTTTCTATGGAAAATGGGTCTTGCCTGTGCTAGTAAAAATCTTGTTGATAAAGTCAGAAGCATAAATATCTAATATTATATGTATCAGATGTTTGACAAGAATGGTGAAATATTCTGATTTAAAAATTAGTGCTATATAATATCAATGTAGCACACAATATGAGTTAATAAATGGGTTAAAAGCACTTTTCAAAAATATAATTTCAAATGAGGAAAAATATTTCAAATTCTTCTCAAGGGAGGTCTCTAGAAAAATCCAGTTGCCTTTTAATATCTTTTTCTGTCAGAAACATGAGAAATTAAGCAATCCTATGGCAGGTGTTAGGTATGTTTACAGTAATTAGTGACCCTTGAACTGTTTAGAAGTTGACTAGTTGGACTGTCCTCACACTATACAGATAGACAAAGCTTGTTTTGTGCATGTTCCCTTCAGTTTTAATCAATGTAAGAGCTGTACTGCAGAATTTCAGGGTAACATTTCATGAAACTGAAGATATATGTGTACATGAGATCAAGGGGGTGAGTTTGCTTTGAGTTTGTTTTGGAGGTAACTCACTAGTTTGCTCCAGAAAGATCCTGTCAGCAAATTAAACTTTGGCTATTACAGATCACTGAAAGTCAAATATATATATATGAAATCAATGAGCAGAGGTTGTATCTTGGAAAAAAATGGAGCTATGAAAATGCCTTTAAAGATGTTTGTGATGGGTTGATCTTTGGATACTGGGTGCCCATGAAAGTCATTTTATCATTCCTCTCATCTGCTGGACAGGGGAGAGAATGTAACAAAAGGCTTGCAGGTTGAGATAAGAACAGGAAGAGATCACTCACATTAAACTAGTTTCCCACTATGGGTAAAAGAGATTTAATTTACAGAAATTAGCTTAAGTAATTGAGGGTGGGAAAAAGAGTAGATTGTGGAGAAAAATAGTAGCCAAATCTTAAAACATAGAATGGTAAGGTTGGAAGAGACCTCAAGGATCATTTAGTTCCAACCCCCTGCTGTAGGCAGGGACACGTCCCACTAGTACAGGTTACTCAAGGCCTTGTCCAACCTGGCCTTGAACACCTCCAGGGAGGGAGCACCCACACCCTCCCTGGGCAACATCTTCACCCCACTCTTCCCTTCTTCCCAGGCTTAACTTCACTCAAATCCTCTTCCCTCTCTCCTGCCAGTGGAAGAGACTGGGGATTGAAGTTGCAGTAACTGAGAGTTACAAAAAGCTTTTAACTCCGCATCCTTGAGATTAGTAGGAGATTTTTGCATAGACTTAAGATACGATTCTCAAGGGTGGTTGACAAATTGAAGAGAACAGCAAGGAAGTAAAACCAACAACGATTACAATGTCATTTAAGCTACATACATTATACTGTAACACTTAAAATATTGTCTATTTGTCTTAGAAAAGACAAGACTGAATGGTTCCTTGAGTGTAATATTTAAGCACTCTTCTAGAGAGAAGGTACTGGATGCCAGAGAGCTCACTGATCTGCTTGACAGAAAGGAACAGGAAGTAGTAGCTAAAAAAAAAAATCAAATGAGAATATATAAACATATTTTCTCAAGTGAGGGGCAAAAAATAAGTGAATTAATATTTTTATTTGCAGACTTCTCATTAGAACTACGGTGATACTATTTTATTCAGACTTTGCTTTTGGTGTTTTTTTCAGTGAAATTTTACATCTATCCTTGTTGACTTTTTGGTGATAACACAGACACTGAGTTCCAGTACATGATTACTCCTAAATTTGCTACTAGAAACATGTGAAATATAAACCAGACTTTAACAGCTAAGCAAAAAGATCTTCGAGTGGATTCTGTAGCCCTTTAAGACTAAAAATCTCATTAATATCATAGGAAAAAGGGAAATGACCTGCAATGTGCTTGTAGCAGTACAATACAGGATACTGCTTTGGAAAGTGTTCTTTTAGAAGTGTCCCTTTTAATGTCAGGTTTCTGAGATGTTCTGTGGAGTGTACTGTGTTTATGTAGATGCAGTGAAATTTTGCTTAGCTAGCACTAATCTAAGTTGAAATGTAAACTGACTAAGGCGACTGGTCAATGCAAAAATTGGTTTAGCTCTTTATATCTTGTCATATAGGAGGACAGAATAAGGCACACAGGTATTGCATCATTCTTCATCTAGAATGGCAAACATGGGGACAGGATGGATTGAACAATATTCTAGAAAAATATACTAACTGTGCACCAGGTGAGGAGAATACTTGTAGACTACTAGATGCCTAATTCAGACACAACAGCTGACCTAGGGGAAATTTTTCTTTTAATAATTCTATGGACTTAATGATAATATTAAATTGTAGAAAAACAGCTGGATTACTGAAGGCCAGTTTTTGAGAGAAAGGATAAACTGAAAGACAGCTCAGAGGTAAATGGGATATACAATAAATTGCTTCAGCAACAGCAGGTTAACCTTTCGCATGTTATTTGAAAGTGTTCAAATGCAGTCCCTGCATTAAGGCTAAACTAATTTCCAAAATAGAGGAACAGATTTGGAATAGGTTTCTGGCAGTAGTAATGTGAAACAAACTAACTCCTGATTATTATTAAAAGATTATTATATGAATGGATTGAATGTGGCAATTATCTGTGACAGCAAATATATGAAACTAAGCCAGGAAGCTTCTTGCAATTCTGCAAGTTTGACCTATAAAGTAAGATTGTTTGGTAGAAAGAAACATTATTATGTCTGAGTGGCTCTGTGCTTCGATTCACAAAGATGAAAGAAGAAGAAGAAAATTGTGTTTATCTGGCTTGTTCACAGACATTAAATTACCTCAATATATGAAGTGATGTCAGCTCCTTGTTTCATGTAGGAGAAACAACATGTTTGAAACTCTTCTCTACAGAGCTCTTAACTTGATTGATTAATACTGGATTTCTTAGATTTCAAATAGCTTCAGAACTGCACATTTTAGGTTTGCTTTTTTTGTTTATAACACTGAATCATGCTAAGGTTTTATGACCCTTTGCAAAGGAATTTTCAATAGTTATTAAATAGAACACCGAAGCAAGCTTTGGAGAAAAAATGCTCCACACAAATACTTTAACTGTGAATCTTTTGAAGTAAGATTTATATGCTTCATAAAAATGTGTACATAAGGTAGCATAACAGAGACTGTTTCTAATTGCTTTTTGAAATCAGCATGGGCCCATAACTATGGGCTGCAGGGCTCCAACTCTTGACTTTTTAGTCTTTTTCCTAAAGGTATTCGTTTCTCATTGAAGGTGAGAGATGAATGTGTAGCTGCTAAGTGTGAGGAAAGTGGTAATGGAAATCAGTAGTGTTAATTAAATTACACAAATTAACATATCCAGTATGTCTTGATCTTCTAAGCTTTTGCAACCAATAATGACAGTGAAGAGTGTTTTATGATCCCAGTCTTCTAACAGAGCAATCTATATCCAAAATCTTTGCCAAGATACAGTTGAAATTTTGACTAGTTCATTTGCTTTGGTCTCCTAACTTGCTTTCAGCAGAATCAGTGGTTTAGAAAAGACAGACTGAAGAACAGACAGAAAAAAACACACACAAAAAACCTCCCAAAAAACACACTTCCCATTCATCTCAGTGGGATCAGATTCAGACTATGTACCTTAGAGTAGTAATAAAACATCATTCCAGACCCCAGAACATCAGAGGTAATGAGAAACTTTTTGAAAATGAACAGAAAATGGATGCAGTTAGGGGTTTTTGCAGATTTTCTTTGTTTAGCATTTTTGGGTTGTTTGGGTGTGTTTTTTGTGGTTGATTTTATTCTGGGCTTTTGGTTTCTTTTTTGCCACTTCTCTCACTTAATGTTGCATCAGTGGCTGCAAAGCTGGTCAAGTTTGACCATATTTTTTCAATACTCTGGAAGTAAAAATTACTAAAATATAGTGAATGTGTTCAAATGAAATATTGATGAATAGGAAAGTAAGACAAACTCATCGTAATTTGCTACAACAAACATCTTTTTCTATCTTTTTTTGTTCTCAGTTCAGTAGTACATTTAAGGCACCATTTATGCCTCATTGTTGCTGGGGCTTTATCTACCTGGACATATTGCATTCTTTCATTACTTAGCATGAACATAATTTCACCAAGTACCCTGTAACTTTAATTTTTTCAATTGATTTAAAGTAAAACATATTACAATTTCAAATTCTTTTTGCTTATCTTTTTTTCTTTACACAACAAACTACATCTACAT
Source organism: Ramphastos sulfuratus (assembly GCA_013399055.1). Lineage (NCBI taxonomy): Eukaryota > Metazoa > Chordata > Aves > Piciformes > Ramphastidae > Ramphastos > Ramphastos sulfuratus. The sequence goes on along the minus strand of WBNM01043326.1, from coordinate 57,005 downwards.
TTTAGTTAGCATATGTTTTTCTATCTGCTTATTTTATTTTTGTTGGTGATGTTAATTAGTCTTTTTCCATTACGCCTGGGGTTTTTATTTGTCATTTTAATCAATCATCTAAACTTAGGCAGCTTTTGTATTTTTAAGACAACAGATTTACACATTTCTAAACACACGAGTTAGTATTTTGACTGATCAGACAGAGGAATATAAGACTGCATAAAACTATTATAGTCTTTAAGTTTCAATTCTGATAAACTTTCTGTCTTTCACAATTCTGTTGGCAAGAAATTTGGAAGGACAAGTTTGCTACATGGAACTGATATGGCTGGCTGTAAACTTTAACACCTGAACTAAAACACAGCACATGCCAAATATTTCAGTTAATAAAGATGTCATGGTAGGCCTAAGCAGGCCGAAATAGGCTTATACATGTCCTGACTTGCCCAGGCATGTTTTTCAGCTCTCCCTCCTTCTGTTTTGGAGAGAAGCAACTGTGGGAAATAAAAGAATCCGGAGCCACTGAGTCTAAGGACTGTGGCCTGCCCTGACTTGTTTTGAACCCTGCGGTAAACAAGGTACACATGGTTGCCTTGTGCAAGGCTGTGCTCTGCCCAAATTTGGATGAAGCAAGCCTATGGCTTCAGCTAATATGGTCAAGCTTGGCTAACTGCCATTCTGATAGGCTATTCTGTCTCCAAAGACCCATTAGTCTCAGGCTATATCAATAGAAAGGGAAATAAGCAGGGACCACAATGTGTGTTCTGCCATTACAAGGTGTACTCTGCTATGTGTGTGCTCAGCCATTGTATCTGCTCTCTCTGTGCTTCTACCTTATTATATCCTGAGCTGTGTGGAATTCCAGTGACCAGGATCAGCCTCTAAAAGCCTCCATGCATTTGGCCTGCACAGCCAGTGTGACACCGTGCTGAGACTGCACATCACAAGACCTCCTGCCTGCACCTGAAAGCCTTCTGCCCAGATGGAAGCCCTGGAGATAACACAGATCACCCATAGAGTCAGGACCAGGTCAGAGATCATCTGCCTCCTTTCTCCAGCACCCAGAAGCCTGGGGAAACTCAAAAGCCTCTAACAGCTACTGACAGTACCCAAAGCTCATGGTGGGGTTGCTAACAGATAATATTTTTGTGAGTAAATACTTAAAGCCTCTTGTAATCATTAATTGCCTTCTACCATAAGCAGAAAGGAGCTCCTTGTGTCCATCTAGTGCACAAGTGCTGTATTGATTACAAAGCTTTCTCTTCCAGTTCGAGTTCATTTAATGTATATATTTACTAGTTATTTCTAGATCCTGTTACTGCCTGTATATAACGTTTCCATGACTGATGCAAAGAACTTATTATTATTAAATTGGTGATTGGGGTGCTGCGAGTTCTGAATATTTAATATTAATAAATATATTATTTTTAAAAAATATAATCTTGTAGTAATTAATTACCCTTCCACTACAAAAGAAGTGGGAGAGAGAACCACCAATTAGGAAGCTGATCACATGTGTTTTTACACACAAACAGTTTATTTAGGAAAATTGGGAGCTTAGGATGACAAATAGAAGAGCTGGTTGTCAAAGATTCACCAAAAAAGAAATTACCTTGGAAAGAAGTGACCTCAGAATAGTGGCGGTGATCTTAATTTTGCTCTGGCTGAAAAAAAAAAAAATTAAAATAAGGAGATTCCAAAGATCAGAGATGCATGGAGATGAAATCTGTGAGATTCCCAGGAAGGCACTCTGACCAGTAATGTCTAAGACTGGTAACCATGACTAGAGGCATGGCATGGACTGATATGACTTCCTATTCAAATTTCCCAGCTCAGCAATTATGTTTCTTCAGTACTCAAGGACTTTTTCCTGAATGCAATGCTGTGGACTACTGAGTACCTGAGGAAACTGAGTAGCTCTAATCTTTTTTCTAAAATAAATCACAGTATCCAGATCTTCTACTAGCTGTTACTTACTCTGACTCTCTTGAGACAAGATTGCAGGAGACAAGCTTTCAATTGGTATATCCAAAATTAGTGAGTAAACAGCCCAAATATCAGATATTCAACATGGAACTTCATGGATTTTCTCTTCTGTAGGTAAATGTCCATTTCCTAAAAGAACAAAAGTGAATCTGTTTGTCTATTCTAAACATCTGGGATAGGATCGTAGAATTACAGAAAAAACTGAGATCATCAGGTCCAACTATTAGCCCTACTCTACATTTCCATATCCTATTTTAAAAAAGTAACAAAACGGTTTTTTTTTTAGTCTTAAAACTCTTCAGTGGGGAAAAAATAAAGTGAAACCACAAGCTAGAGTCACCACCCTTTGCAGAAACAACAGCTTCTCTATGACAAAATGGATGGAAGTTTTTGACTGAAAAAGTGGGAGAAAAATGGGTATAAATTAGTCTATAATCTTCTTGCTCTAATGAAATGTTATTTTAGAATCATAGAACTGTTTCAGTTGGAAAAGAGCATTAAGATCATTGAGGCCAACCACTGACCTAACATCACCCTAGTCATTAAACTGAAGTGAACATGTCCTGAAGTGCCATCTCTAGACATTTCAGTGCCATCAGGGAAATTGACTCCACTGGGCAGCCCATTCCTATACCTGACCATTCCTTCAGGAAAGAAACTTTTACTAATACCCAGTATAAGTTGCACCAGCTCACATCCTCCTGTCCTTTCATTCTATCAGTTGTTACCTGTAAAAAGGCCAGCCCCCCACCTCCCTACAACTTCCTTTCAGAAAGCAATGAGGTTTCTCCCCAGCCTCCTTTTCTCCAGGCTAAACAATCCCAGTTTCCTCAGCTGCTCCTCATGAGGCTTGTTCTCCAGGCCTTTCAGCAGCTTTGCTCTTCTCTGGACATGCTCCACCAACTCCATGGCCTTGTTTCAGTGAGGGGCCCAAAACTGGACATGTTATTCAAGGTACAACCTTGGTAGTGACAAGTACAGGGACATGATCACCTCCCTACTCCTGCTGGTCAGACTGTTCTTGATGTAGGCCAGGATGCTGTTAGCCTTCCTGGCCACCTGAGTATACCAGTGGCTTATGTTCAACCAGCTGTCAATCAGCAGATAAGTACTCAGCAGTACTTATCTGCTGAGTAGTTTCCCAACCACTCTTTGGGATAGCTGTGATATACCTAAAGTGTTTAAAGTGTCTAAATCAGGTTATTCTCAGCAACTCAGAAGCTCTTCACCTTCTTTCATGGCACCAATGGTGTAATGTTGACATACCCTACAAAGTACCTTGGTGGTGAACTTGCCTTATGTTTGCTCTTCTCTATTCTTTCCTAAGTTCTAAATATTTACTTCTGTTGCATGGTATATTGATATAGTAAATGATTTCTGACTGTGATAGCATAGAATTCATTTTTAAAACAAACAAAAAAACTCCAGAAGAGTGACAAAATTTTTTTAAAAGTTACAAAAATCATAATTTACATTTTACAGAAAGGACACCACTGCACAGGTAAAATAAGCATAGTAATTAGAAGGACATGGATTATTCATAAACACACACATAAAAACAAATTTATGATATTTTGTGCATGTCTTAGCAACAGGATCATGGACACTAGGAACAATGCTTGTTCTGCCATTATGGGTCTCTGATGGGTGATGAGCTCTTAAATTAGATTTCTTTGTATCCATTCACCATTACAGTGAGAGTCACAGGACTATGCTGACACACTTAAATAGACAAAATTAGATGATTAAACTTGTCTGTCAAATTCCAATTCTTTAGTTCCAAGTTCATAGTCATATGGGATGCATCAACAGAAGTGTGGCCAGCAGGATGAGAAAGATAATTCTGCCACTTTACTCCACTCTGGTGAAATCTCACTTGGAGTACTGTGTCCAGCTCTCTTCTGAGGCTCCCAACATGAGAGACGTAGGCCTGCTGCGGTGGATCCAGAGGGTGGCCACAAAGATGATTAGGGTGCTGAAAAACCTTTCCAGTGAAGACAGGATGAAAGAATTGGGGCTGTTCAGCCTGGAGAATACTCTGGAGAGACCTTAAGGTTACATTTCAGTATCTGAAGTGGACCTACAGAAAGGTTGGAGAAGGATTGTTTAGAAGGGCTTGTAGAGATAAGACAATTGGCAATGGTTTTAAACTAGAGCAAGGTAGACTTAGATTGGACATAAGAAAGAAGTTCCTTACAATGAAACTGTTAAAATAAAGGAACAGGTTGCTCTGAGATGTGGTTGAGGCCCTGTCCCTGGAGACATTCAAGATAAGGTTTTAAGGCTTGGTGTAGCCCTGGGCAGCCTGATCTAGTTGGAGCTGTCCTTGCTGACTGCAGGAGAGATGGACAAGATGACCTTTGAGGATTGCTTCTAACCCAAGACAATCTGTGAATCATCTTTGCATCTAGTCTCCTGGATAATAATTGCAGAAAAAAAATTGACTAAGGTTGGCGGAAAACTTGGCTATAAAGATTCCTTACTGTGTAAAGACACTGCCAATTATTTTAAAATAATTTAAAAATAAAAAAATTAATAGTTGATTTGTCAGATTAAATACTACATCAAAATTCTACTAAAAATTAGAACCTCTCTCTTTTTAAAAAGTTTTTGGTTTTAGTTAGATGAAAGGAAAAAAAATATGAGAGGGAATATTCTTTAAATAAAGTTTGGTAGAAAGTGGGTTTCTTGACAATTTTTTTGGCAGAAATTCTGAATGTAAACATTTCCATTGAGATCACTGATTACAGAAAATAAAAAATGGTGTTCAAGGGTTCTTCTTGAATTGGAGAGGGAATGATAGCATAGACCATATGTATCTGTCACAAAGATCATAGAATCATAGAATGGTAAGGTTGGAAGGAGACCTCAAGGATCATCTAGTTCCACCCCCCTGCCATAGGCAGGGACACTTCCCACCAGTGCAGGTTACTCAAGGCCTTGTCCAACCTGGCCTTGAACACCTCCGGGGAGGGAGCGAAGATCTACTTTCTTTTCTGTGAGTGTGTAATGATCATATCTTTATATAGTACCTGTAAAATGTGAAGCAGGGGAAACTCAAAGGCATTTATTTCTTTCTGTTGCTTCCTCCAGCAAGCTTCTGATCAGGGTGCTGGTCCAGCATGGGAGAAGTGCAGAATGAATGAAGATGAGTACTTGAGTCTTTCCTGTCTCAAGTGAAAAATTCATTAGTTTTGAGTTGTGCAGGAGATGTTATGGGTTTGGATAGGGAAGAGGGAAAGAAAGCTGCGTCTTCTGTTTTACAACATTTGACAGTTGAAAACCAGTATAGAGAACTGTAATGAACAGTGACAAAAGCATTTTGATAGCTATATCTAGCTTAAACAAGAACTTGAATTAATTATAGTTTATAGGATTAAATATTATATAGTAGTAGTTTATACTAACTGAAAAGTCATCTCTCCTTTCCTCAAAAGTTAACTAACCAATCAAAACCATGTACAAGAATGCCATTACTCAAAATACAAAACTAAGTCACACCCAACGTAAATGCTTCAGAACTTTAGAGAAAGATCTGACTGCATTTTCCTATGTACACTGGAGTCAGCTCTAAAAGCTTATTCTTTGATTAGCTGACCGAAAGGTATGTATGAGATTATTTACAAATACTTCCACTAAGCCTAAGAAAAGTAGAAACTCACCAAATAATATTAGAAAGGAAAAAAAAAAATGTTGCTTTCAGTAATTCTATGAATCTGTTAATCTGTTCCTCTCACTTTTTCTGCCTACTCAGTTGCAGGTTGCAAACTGTGGTTTAGCCTCAACCTCTACAATAGCACCTGGGAATGAATAAACTAAAGCAGTCCATCTCTTGCAACTGAGACTGGCAAGGGCATATCTGAAAAAAGCAAACAGGAGAAAAACAAGACTGTTGCAGGTCTGATGCTTGACAGCATTCTACAACTCTGATAGGCAGTCTGTGCAGAGGGGAGAGTACAAAGACAGTTACAAATGGCAAGGTGCACATTTATGAATACTAATAAAACTCCCCTCTGCTCCAGCATCTTTTTAAGGTGCTGTTTTTCAATTAACCATTTTAGAAGGAGCTTTATAATTGTTTTAACTTTATCTATGTGTATTTAATTTAGGTATTTGAAGTAAGAAACATTTGTCTTATTCCTATTCCAGAAACATAGCACTTTTAAAAGCAGCATTCTTGATTTGTAAAAAGCAGCATTGTTGATTTATAAGCAATATGACTGATTTTTAAGTCATATCTGTCATTTATAAGTCAGGATTTCATATACTCTGGGTGTTAAGATCTATTTTGTGAAATTCAGTTTTTCTGTTAAAAAAGAAAGACAAAAATAAAAAGACTGATTTACTAGTCAGTTCTGTTAATCATGGGTTGGAAATGTAAACTAAAGACTTGGCTTTCAGTCTTATATTTATAAATTAGATGCTTAAATCAAATTCAGTTTATACATAATGAAATTGGTTCTAGAGCTATGGAAGCAGTAATATACCCACTCCCATTACTACCTGAAGACGACAATCCTGCTTTAACAATTAATTTGGTTATTCACATTAATGAAAAAATCTTATGAAAAATCAAATGAATGCTACTTGGAAAGTATTTCATATTAAGAAGCTATGAAGAAAGGAAGAATGACTTTCAAGCAGGAAATGAATAGTCTGATCTAAAATGTCATAATACTTGAATTTTGAACTCTGCTTTTTTTTTCAGGTTTTCATATTGCTTAGCCCACATGCCTCTAGGACTTTTTTCACTTGAGAAAAATAGACAGCTTTCATTTGCTGTCATTTACCCCTTTCATATTCTTAAGGAAAATACAGAAGTGAAACTAAATTCTTCTTTCCCAACTTCCACTCCTAATGATTTTTCACATTTTTCACAGTGTTTTAAATATTTTTTTTTTCATGCACAGAAATGTTAAGCCTCTAGAAGGAAAGGTACTTGAAAAGTGCAAACAGCAGTGACCAAGATAGAGTATATTTGAATATTTTACTCTTCAATGTGAAGCAAATTTTAATAAAATTCTGGAAGTACTTTTCTGCCTTACTGTGCATACCCATGCCTTGAAGTATCAGGTTCAGATAAATTGAAGGCAATATGGCTGAAAAGTATATTTTCTAATCAAGTTCCTGAATATCTTTGACTCTAGACATAGTGATAAATGTAATTAATAGGAAACTTACCATATCAATTTGTCCAATACATTGGAAACTGGTCTTGTAATTCTGTAACAGTGTAGTTCTATGTTAACCCTGACCTGCTGCTACTTCTAAGTTCCCTTGTTCTGAAAGATGTGTTACCTTCAAGTGGACAAAAAAAAAATCCATCCTTGAGCTTGGCAGAGGAAGTGTTGAGAGGTTTCCGTGAGCTTGCTCTATGCGTTTTGCACACAGTTTCTTTCTGAATGAATGGTGACATGGTTCATAAAACCTTTTTGGCCTACTTATGTCTATGGGACTAAATAGAAATCTGCAATCTATGTGAAGCCTGTGTCATGAATCAAAATCAGAAATAAAAACTTCTAAAATACTGTGAATCAGACTGCTTTCCATTTTGCTTTGTAGACACAATTGATACGAAGAAAGATAAAATGCCTTCTGTGATATTTCCTTCAGATATTGTGTAACTTATGCCAGATAGGGAAAAGACGAGTAAGTAATGTCCCAGGCATTGACTGACTGAGGATAGCCTGAATGATATAGCAGAGTCCTTAACCCATCCTCTCTCAAGACACCCTTCAGTGAAGCGTGGTTTCCTTTTGTGTTTGTCCAGGTACTTTCTCCTTTCTCTGCAGAAATCCCAACACATCTGTTCAACAGTCTCACCTCCAGCTGAGAGGAAGCTAGTGATGGATTGCAGAATCCTGTTCCACATTCTGTTAATCTTGGCATTGCCTTCCTCTTCACATTCAGAATACAGTAACTGCTTTTGTTCCACCATTTTGTCCACCGAAAATGGACTACTTTTAGTTTGAATTGAACTAGCAATAAGGCCCTTGAATCACTTTCTGGAGATAAACTGTCAAAGTGTGCTGCAGTCTAAGTAGGAGGCAGCACAGGGGCTTAGAGGTGAACATACAGTTTAGAAATTTAGAATTAGGGTGGCACATGAGATGCAAGGCAAAACTTAGTTTTCATTTTGTGGAACATGTTGTGATTTTTCTCAGGAACACTTCCCTCCAACACCTGCAAAATGAAAATGTACCTGCTTTTGAAAGAGGAATCTTCAATTGATTTGGGATAATGCATAGTTCAAGTTATTCAGTGTTCCAGTTATTTTAGAAGAACCAGCTTCTCAGTTTTCTACATAACCCACCTGCAAACTGCAGTACAAAATGAACTCTCATACTGCTTCAGCTTTAAAAAAATACCCTAGTAGCTTCTTTTCTCAAATAAACTGTTCTTTATTTAAAAGTTCCTTGGAACTGCTTCTATTTGGAGATGTCATAGTGACCTCCTGAGTCATTGTGAAAAGGCAGAGTATTTTACCTGCCTGATATAGAGTTCTGAACCTATTAGCAGTCTGTCAGCCATCTCACAGTAATAAGATTTCTAATGACACTTTGAAAATAGAGAAAGGAGGTGAAGAAAGCAAGTGAATGATACTGAAGAGTGAATTAATGAAAGGAAAAAGGAGAATAGCAAAGGAGAACATAGTATGGTCTTTTCCCTGTGTACATAAATGGGAATTATTTCTTGGCTACATCAAGAAATGTCAGGTTGAAGGGGTAAGTGCTATTTTGCAATGAAGTCAATAGGCATAGAAGGCCTGCAAAGAGAAGACAATGACTTTACCTTTTCTTTACAACTTAGACAAATGTTGTGGTTTACAGATTAAGTTGTGGCTTAGCCATACATATCTGAAGAAGTGCACCAGTCTCTAAGCTTTAATGGTTAATTACTGACATTAGTTAAGCTGAAGAAGTCAAGAGAAAATATAAACCACCTTCCTCCAGTCAGAACACACTCCACAGAGCTTACCGTACTATTCATTAAGGGGGGGCATGTTTTCTGCTATTTTGGGGCTATAAAAGAGCAGCAATGACTGCTATCAAGAAGAGAACTTCCAAGTTTCTGTTGGAGTTAAGTCTTCTCTCCCATGCATGTGTTTTTCAACATTTTTTGACATACAAGATTGCAGATGTACTAAAAAAAAAATAATAAAGACATCAAGATTGTGGTAGACATATTTAGTGGGGTTTTTTTTGTCCCTGGAACCCTTAACTTTGTCACTGTTTATAGTTGAAAGTGGCAATGAATTTAAGGTACTAGTTACCATATCATCACTAGAAATTTCTTATAAACTGTGGTGTGAGAAGCAGAGAGAGGTTTTATTGGATTTGCCATGAAGGAAAGAGATAAGGTAAAATAAATATTAAAATCAACACATAAAAGAAACATTTAGTGTGTGTGATATAAACACTTGACAAGACTAATAACATAAATCCCAGAGGAGAAAAATACAAGGAAATAAAAATGAAGAGAAATTTTGGTGGAAAAACATATTAACAGAACAAAAATACAAATGCTTAAGATAAAAATTGGGGAGAAGACAACAAAATAACAAAGAAAGTGGTGAGAGAATGGAATGAGAACATAATTAAATGCAGGTAAATTAACTGAATATAATAAAACAGATCTTTGAAGTATAAGACAAATATTACTCTAGCAGGGAAAGCTGACAGCTGGTGGGAATAAAGAGACTTGAAATAAGACATGTATATTTCACATGTGGCCAGCAGACTACTTTATGAGGCTTAATACAGACAGAGTGAAGACAACAGCAGAGACATATTTGGAATAAGATAAGTAAAGCTGTGAATATCTTTACTGATAGACATTTGATTATCCAAGTGGGAGAATATCCATGCTTTAGACTGAAAAAAAGAAATTTCAGAAGGAGCTTGAGAGTTCCCCAAGTTAGCTCAGTGTTTTTCAAACTGTAATACAGTGTTAAGTTAAAAAAAAAAAAAAGGGGGGGGGGGGGGGGGGAGAGGGGGAAGCGATTTGTTTGTTTGTAAGATTAGTAAGAAAATGAAATCAAGAGTGTGTGATCTGAAGTGTTTCACTGAAATACTGTTCTCTGTGCCGAGTATGACTCCCTCATGGGACTCATAAATACTTACCCTGCTGTTGCAGTGGATTATTTATTTTATGTTCACATCCAGAGGGAACCATAAGGTCAGATCTCTTATTGCTGCTGAGGCTATTTACAGGCTTCTGAATGTGTGGGTGGTGAAAGGGATCCCAAATGCACCAGAAGACTGTCTAGGTATTCAAGCCAGCTGTAAAGAAGCTTAATAAAAAAGGATAAGTGTTTCAGCATAGTAAGAATACATATTATGTAAGATAAGTTTAATAGTGCCAAGGCTCCTAAAATCCATGCTCTATTTTGATCTATTTTAGGGGACTTTTAAATCTCTTTATGTTTCTAGGAACCTAACAAAAAGAAATGGTCACAGGTGATCAATTGCAGGCAATCATGGCAGTTATACAGCTGACAGTTATACACCCATCTGAGCCTGATCCTGTTCAGTGGGAGAAAAAGCTGAGATCTTACCTGAAGTCAAATGGCTTCCCCAAAACATATGCAGTCTTTCTCCTACCAAGAATTTATCTTTGTCCAAATCTTCCAAGAAAAAGTAATTTTTTAACTGTGTCGTGGTAGGCCAAAATAGGCTTATACATTTCCCTGCTTGCCCAGGCATGTTTTTCTGGTCTCCCTCCTTCTGCTATGGGGAGAAGTAACCACAGGAAAGAGCACAAAGAACCTGAAGCCACTGAGTCTGAGGACTCTGGCCTGCACAGAGTTGTTTGCATCCTGTGTTAAACAAGGTGCACATGTTCAGCTTGTGTATGCCTTGTGCAAGGCCTGTGTTCTGCCCTAAAAAGGGTAAAGCAAGTCTATGGCTTCAGCTAATGTGGTCAAGCTTGGCTAACTGCCATTCCGATTGGCTATTCTATGTCCAAAGGCCCATTAGTCTCAGGCTGTATTGATAAAGGAGATGAGCAGTTGACACAATGTGCTCTGCCATTGTATCCATACTCTGCTGTTGTATTAATGCTTGCCTCCTTGTTACTGCCTTACTGTATCCTGAACTACCTGGAAACTGCTTTCCAAGAGTTTACCAGGAACCGTCTCTAAATGCCTCCATGTGGTCGGCCTGCATACCCAGCGTGACATCTGTGCCGACTGCCAATGGCAAGACATCCTGCCGACATCTGAAAGCCTCCTGCCAAGATGGGAAGTCCTGAAGATACACATATCATCCAAAGGAGATCAGGACTAGGTCAGAGATTGTCTGTCTCCTTTCCCCAGCACCCTAAAGCCTAGGAAGAATCAAAAGTCTCAGCAGCTGACAACACAGTAACAGAATTCCCTGAAAGCGTTTGGGTACTGTCTGAAGCTGTAGCTAGCCCAGCGAGTTGGGAGATAATCCCCATCCACAAGAAGGGTCGGATGGAGGAACCTGGGAACTACAGGCCTTTCAGCCTCACCTCAGTGCCAGGGAAAGTGATGGAGCAGATTATCTTAGGGGCAATAACTGCACACCTGAGGGATGGCCAAGGGCTCAGGTCCAGCCAACATGGATTTAGAAAGGGCAGATCCTGCCTCTCCAACCTGATCTCCTTCTATGATCAGGTGACCCGCCTGGTGGATGTGGGGAGGCCTGTGGATGACGTCTACCTGGACTTCAGCAAGGCCTTTGACACTGTCCCCCACAGCAAACTGCTGGCTAAGCTGTCAGCTC